>CAXKVX010001978.1:0-102563 GCA_964058865.1 Eleocharis quinqueflora | reverse complement strand
CCTAAGACATATTTCGCTTGATGCGGCATGCAATCACTCAACTATTTTGGATACACCACACGATTCTTCGTACATCGAAGTTGATCTTGTAGCACCATTTATCTTCAAAGATGAGGGTCAAGCCCTCAAATTTTACTATGAATCACAAAATTCACTACAATATACCTGCATGTAGTTCTATATCCTCATGTGGATGAGTATCGACACACCTCGGATCTTCGGCTCTTGTCACTGAAGCATCCTATCTGTTTGTGCTTATAGAGGCTCGCACCACCTATGACACTGTTGAATCTTTGAGGAGCCGCTGGTAAATCTCTGAAGGCCATCTTCGCACACAAGTTCTGGATCTCCTCCAGTTAGTGTTAGAGTTAGGGTTTCTATTATTTCCTCACGGTCGTCTCCACGACGGATCGGAGCTTGGTACCGCTGCTATTGCTCACCGTTGGGGAGAAGAACCACAGGGTGGAGCCGACGGGAAGGGAGAAGGGGAGGAAAAGAGGGGTGGAGAGAGAGACCGAGTTGGAACAAGAGGTGGTTACTAGAAGAAACCTGCGGTGTGATTTTCCTCTTCATTTTCTTCACGACAGAAAGCTTTGAGAGAAAAACGAGACAGAATCGGAGTGAGAGGTGACTACTAGAAGAACCCGCCGAGCGATTTCCTCCTCTCTCTCTTTTTCGATAACAATCCTCTCTCGACTTTGATGGTGGCAGAAAAAAGACAATGAGGAGGTGGAGAGAAGAGGGAGAAAGGTGAGAGGGTAGAGAAGGAGGCGGGAGAGGCCGGCGCGTGACCTCTCCGCCTAGATTTTTCTCTTGTTTTAAAGCCAGCTTGAGAAGAAGAATCCTTTTACTGGAGGACCGCTGTGAAAAAAAAATTGGTAACCGTAGCAAAAGGAGAATTGATCCGTGAGGGCTCGCAATCAGACCATGGAACATTCGGATTTTAACCTTGAATTGTTTGTCTCTGTTGTTTTTATATTATGTCAGAGTTCTTATTTAGGCGTAATAACATATATGTCTTTCGAAAGGAGAGATTTTCACCTTTATTTGTTTGCAAGTAGAGAGATTGGAAGGAGTCAAGGAGGTAAATAGAATTGTCTTTCATGACTCATTAATTGAAGTTGAGATGACTTTTAATGGAAGGCACATGCTCTTTGTATTCTTTTTTATTTTTGAGTGAAATGTTTGGGTTCTAGTTTTTGTTTCAAAAATATTAAATAAATAATCCGCACTATAATAAAATAGAAATTTTGAAAATTATTCTGCGAACTGGGCTTATGGTCTCTACATTCCATTGTGATAGTTTATATATACTTACGACCTTATTTGTTAGGAGAATTAAAAGTGACAAGATGATCAAAATTAACTCTAGATTAGTATTAGAAATTATAAAATGGAATTGAATAAACAACCACACATGGTTAACATTCAAATAGAAGATACGTACATCTTTTAGCCAAGTGTTTCCAAGCATTAAACTAAAATAGGGTAGATAGCAAGAGAATTAAGGTATTTTTTTGTCGATTTTTATTTATTTATTAATAAATAAAAATAGATATGTTGTCGTATGTCAATAGGTTTGATTATAATAATCTTGCATTTGAAACTCGACCGTGTGTTTGTCATGTGTTTGCACTGTAGTGACAGGACAAATTAAAAACTCGTTATATTTTGTAGAGGATTAATTATTTTGGCTCTTCTTGCATGACTAATATGATATTTTAAGCAAAGTTAATATGACTTTAATCAAGGATGATCTTGATTTCTTTTACGGAGTTAACAACTTTTGTGTTGCCAGATTAAATAACAACAGTAGATATATATGTACACTTGAAACTACTGTGTGTGATGTTGGATATTGTCAAAATTTTCACATCAATGATCACAATGAGATACTTAAGTTAATTCCTTGAAAACTTGACATAAGTACATCTTAAATTTTATCCATTTTTACATTCTTAATATAGTCACTTCGATATTTGATTCATTTTAGATATTTATCATGTATTGTTTTGACGTAATACTGTTGGATGTAAATCAATTGGTGTAATTCAATTAGGATATCATTACAACAAAAAATCGTTCTCTAATCTAATTCAATTTGAAATTATATTTTCTTCAATTCTTTTCCAAATTCTAATATTCACTTCTGTGAATAATCCTACGAATTCGGTATGATAATTATATTATTCGATCAGAAAGGATAACGGTAAATCTAGGCAGCCAAAATCTACCTTGGAATAGATCTCTTGCGGCCACAATTGACTTGCGTTCCAGACTTAGCAGGAAATCTACCAAGTCTCTTCCATTCCATTGCGGCCGCAAATGATCTTCTTGCAATCGCAATAGACTTGCGTTTGTATTGTTTTGCTTGAGCTTTGATCAAATTTGAATTGGATTTGACACAAATAATATTTCTGACTTTACATCAACATTAATATATAGTATAATAAAACATAATTAATCAAACAATTTGAAATCAGCAAATGTTTTGCTCGCAGGAGATTCACTATAGAGATGGTCTAGGCCACGTACACTAATCATATAATTGGAGGAGCCACTACTGTTGGTTTCAAAGTAATTTTGAATGGAAGATCTGTCGCAATCAAACGTATGAAAAATGATCTGAGTGTGCAACATGATCCATTTAAGGTAAACTAATATGCATAAAAGGTCTCACTTTGAGATAACATCGAAGTATTTATTTTTCATTTTTAAATTTCTAACTGAGTTGGCTTTGCTCTGAATAGTAAACTATCCCCAAGTGTTGTGAAGTTAGTAGGATATTGTTTGGAATTAGAAGAGCAAAATTATATTGTATACAAGTATATGAAGAATGGAAAGCTGGAGAAAAACTTGTTTTTTTTTCAAGAAAGTTCTACTGTTTTTTACTCAACTCTCTCACAAAGTAGGATTACTCAGATTTCTTATCCTTTGACACCTTAGCTTGTGTAATAAATTGTAGAGTAACAACAAGTTAATTACATCATTTCATGCATCAGTGAAAGGCAATGACATTTTGCTTTAATATTTCAGGAGGGCTGTTATGGCACCCCAACTTCAACTTATTTTGTCATGAACATGTTTCCTCATGTACTCCTTTACAAAAGTAATTAATGCTTGCCAAGAAATTAATCATACACTGATCGATGCTATCTACCTGCAATGTTAGCAACTATTAGTATGGGAAATTATGAAATATCAATTTGACATCATTTTACAACCACATTGAAAAAGATGATAGAATCTTATTTCTTTAACATAAAATACAAATTAAGGGCTGGGTCCTATATTATTTACAAAACGAATGAAAGAGATATACTTTATATTATATAAATGAAATGGTTGGTGCACCTTTTTGCTAAAAAACAACTAAATTCATGATTAATCATTTATTAATTATCTATTTCAGGACTATAGAAAACTACTTGACAGATGCATTGTTTTTAGGATCAACTTCAGAAAACCTAGATATGACACTAAAAGAAAGATGCCTAAAAGTATACTTAATTAATTAATTAATTAATCCAACTTGAACGGCGCCTCAAATATGATTTTCATGTTTGAGGGGCACAAAGGAAAATGTTCCCCTGTGCTTAAAACCACCCCTGCTCCACTGTAGTACTATCAATTTATTGCCTCTCTACTTCTTTTCTTACAGCTCTGCTCAGTTATCATGAACTAAGAGGCCAAAAACACACACTAATAGTCTATCTCTAGAATGAGAGAGTCGGAAAAAAGATGGAGAAGTACGAACCCGTGAGAGAGATCGGATCAGGGCATTTCGGTGTTGCCAGGCTGATGCGGAACAAGCAAACACGTGAGCTTGTTGCAATGAAGTTCATCGACCGAGGCCAGCGGGTGATTATTTTCAAGATGAAGCTTTATTTATTGTCGTAGTATGTTGTGAAGAATATGGGGTTGTGAATTATTAACTCTTCTATTGCAAACACAACAATCATTTAAAATATCCAAAAGTATTATTGTATTAATAAGATACATAATTATCCATTATTGTATAGGTTAATAATTTCTTATTTAACCTAAACTTACTGTCTCTCTCTCTTTTTTTCTATGAGATAAAAAGGGGCTGTCAGTAGAATTTTTAAACCTATTCGATTTCCTCCTCTATCAAAGCAGACTAGAATAGAACAAACTAAGAATGATCATTAAGCGATGGAGAATACCACCTCTCCTGAATCTTTCTTAAACACAGAAACTACAAATCCAACAAGCAACGATTCCGCTCAATCAACAAATCAAAGGAATAATAAAGACACAAGGCCTAACCAAGATGAGACAGATTAGATTCTAAATTGTCATTCTGGGACCAAATTAGGACACCAGTTTAGTTATAAAGATGTTAAAACTAAATTATTTTTCGATTTACATGAATGTCTCTACATGTTGATATTTGTGTTACATAAAAAAAAACCCAGATATATTGACATTTGTTTGCTATTTGAAAGCATCGACTGCGATTGCGATATTTCCAGACGAGATATCCACAATTATTCCATTGTTGTACTTCTGCATTTCTAGGTACCCTATCAACACCAAAACCAAAAGCAAGATTCCAGCTTTATTTTCTTTAATAACAACTTAGCTCTTTTATTTGAACAAAAAAATTAGGTGGTTTTAACGCCAACGCATCTAGCGATTGTAATGGAGTACGCCGCTGGTGGAGAGCTGTTTGAGAGGATTCAAGATGCGGAACGATTTCATGAGGACGAGGTACTTTTAAGTTCTAAATTTGAATTAGATTAAAATTCTATATACTCTGTACAACAATTTAGATCAATGTATTCATTAATGCTTCTTATTACTCTTTTGCTCCTGTTATGCATCACAGGCAAGGTACTTCTTTCAGCAGCTCATTTGTGGTGTCAGTTATTGCCATTTCATGGTAAAAGAAATGCAATTGAAAACCTGATTATATATATATAACCAAAACGAGTGAATAAGATAATTCCTCATATGCCCCCCTTTTTTCAGAATATTTGCCATAGAGACCTGAAGCTTGAAAACACTCTCCTTGATGGTAGACCGGCACCAAGGCTCAAGATTTGTGATTTTGGTTATTCTAAGGTCAATTACAACACATCCTTTTGAAAAGAATGAAATATTAGCTTTCATATTTTACATATCCTAAAATAGGAAATGTTGTTACCGCATCTTTAATTGCGCATGCAGTCATCGGTGCTACACTCGAGGCCCCAGAGTGTCGTTGGAACTCCGGCCTACATCACACCAGAAGTGTTGTCTCCTCGTGGATATGAAGGATATGAAGGATATGAAGGGAAGGTTAGCATTTTATCTATTCTTGTTCTTTCTCTTAAATTATTTTTCCTTATTTTTTTCTAATATGAATATATTTCCATTAAGAAGGTTTGAGTTTTTAACTCCTACATGTAGATAAAGTTCTTTCAAAACTTTATAGAGAAATAAGTCAAATAACCCTATTTCAAAAACTGTAAAATAAAGTAAAATTTACTACAGCTGGTGTGTGAAACTCCGGCCTACACAAGTGCTTTTTTTATCTAATGTTTGAAAAAAGATACAGCTGAGTAATTAATGGAAACTGACTGTAACATACTTTTATATACTTCTCTCAAAGAATCTTTTTTTTTTATTAATCAGCTTAAATTAATAGTACTTTATAGTTCAGCTCTGGTTAGTCTGTGATTTTATTTTGCACCGCTTAGCAGTCTTCATTAAAATATAGCGACTATTGTTTTGTCACCATCTTGTCTCCTGGATTTTTTGTTTGGTTTTATCTACTAACAGCAAGAAACTAAATTGGACTTTGCAAAGTTGTCTGTTCTATCATTTTCCGATTCTTTTACTCAATCATAAAACAAATTGATGATGGTTTGTCTCCCACTTTCACTTCAATTTAGCATCGATAATTTTAGTGTTCATAAATCATAACAATGAAATTATGCGGTAACTATGCCACTAACAACATGCGTCATGCAATTATGTCAGATCCAACTACTATACAAATCTGGCAATAAAAGAAGATAAAGTGGCCAACAACCCTAACATAGTGGATAATTACATTCTATAACAGTGAACTTTCTATTATGTCCTTGCAAAATGTTTCAAATGTTGTATAATTTACATAAGAATAACCAGAGCCAACACCCTTAATGATTAGTCCTCATATTACATTCCAATTCATCTCAAGGAAAAAATTAAGTTGATTTGGTACTTCTGATATATATGTGTTTTTTTTTTTAATGTCATTAGAGTCTCAATGCCAGAAATGTGGAAAGAACGTAAAATTATAATGTCAGAGAATTAACTTTTTGCAAAAAAATTTATTTTGATGTACACGAGTACAACAACAGGTATCCTGGAGTTTAGGAAGGACTCTAATTCTATTCAATTGGTTTAATTTGTTATGATATTACTCTTAATGGAAGCGAAATCCGTAATATAGGCTGCAGATGTGTGGTCATGTGGGGTAACTTTGTATGTGATGCTTGTTGGTGCTTATCCTTTTGAAGATCCAAGAGACCCAAGGAATTTCAGAAAACAATCTCAGTAAGTTCAGAAACTTGTAATCACTTTTTTTTTTTCTTTTCCTTTCTTTATCCAGGACTTATTATGGTTGCACTTCTGAATCATATTCCTTTTCTATTATCTTTGTATTCTGTAGAGAATTGTATCAGCAAGGTACAGGATACCAGAAAATGTTCACCTCTGAGAACTGCAGGGATATCATGTCCCGCATCTTTGTTCAGAACCCAGCAAGGGTATCTTTCCTTCATTCCTTGAAATTATTTTTAAATATCTTAATTTTCTGTTAAATTGAATGGTAACATCATTTTAACAACAAGCTGAATATTTTATCTCCCGAGGAAGTTGAATCTTTTTGATAGGAGATATGCACAGTGCCCTCAACTTCACAACTAAATTTAATTGACTATTTAATTTCTTCATCTTTTGCAAAATTACACAAAAATTGATAAAAAGGTTGCATCCATTTCCAAATATACAGAGAATCACAATGAATGAGAACAGAGGCGCAAGCAGTGTTTTACAGGAGCAATATGAAGCGAGCTGCATTCTCTGTTCAAAGCATAGATGAGATACACAAGATAGTACATGAGGCTCAGAGCCTACCGAGCTTGCACAGTCCATCCCCGGGTATGGTTGGGGTTTCAGCGACTCGGATGATGATAGCAAAGAGGAAGAGGAAGAGGAGGAAGATGTGTACGACCGGACAGTAAGGACGGTACATGAGAGTGGTGAACTTGATATTAACACATTACGCATATGAATAGTGAGAGAAATGGTCTTCCTATCTAGTTATGGAAGATGGGAGTATATGTATATAAGCTTTATACCTTCTTTACCAGAACTGCACCAACGTTATCAGTACTTAAGCTTTTCTCATATGTCTTTAATTATGAAAATATTTTGGAAAACGCTACATTTAGAGAGAAAATTAAGAGAACGACCATATATGAGTAACTAAGTGTTCGACACAGTTTCAATCGGCGAAAAAGCAGGCGATAGGAACTAGGCAGTTAGGGCAGCTAATGGATGTGTTTCAGTTCATCTTCAGCTCAGTTCGCTAGTGAGGAGTTAAAGTTCATGATCAAATCAAGTTCATAATTATTTACTAATATTTAGTTTATTTCTAGTTCATCTTATAATCGAATAATGTCTACTATTTGTCAATAAGCTAACCATGCGGACATGCTTCTGAACACCACAATGCACAATCATTTTTAAATGAAAGCTCTTTCATCACTGTATTGAATAACTTAGATTTTTTTGTGCGAATAACTTCTCTCCTTGTGAAATAGAGATTTAGAACTTGGTTGATCTATTGGGATGTTTGAACATATTTTCATTTAATCCCATACTAAACTCGCAATTAGTCCACAATTTGTTCATAATTTGTTCATGATTGTTTACAATTAGTCCAGTTCAGTTTTATCAATTGAACTTGAATTGAACTAAACTTCAACTAAAATCAAGAAATAACTCATTCCATAAATGTTCAATAGCGTCCAATTCATTTTATGCATTAAAAATCCATTTTATGCATTAACTGCTATGTTCATTAGCAACTCTATAAGTAGTTTGTATGATTTACTTTTCAAACATATACAGCATACCACCAAAAAATAAAACTGTACCGTGTGGTAAGGTAAATCAAGCGTTCAACCATACTATTATTTCAATTAGGAACTTCATAGTTTCAATCAAGCGTGTCCAATTTGTCTAAAACGGATCACTAGCTCTGACTAAGAGTGTTATTTTTTCTAAATTTATTTTGTATATTTGGAAATAAATTGCAAGTTCCAAAGTCCTTCTTGTTCTTTCTTCCAGGGTTTAATCAATACATACACGAGCGAAATCTATCTGTCCCTTATTTTGACAGAAAATCGATCTCTTTTATATTAACATATGAGCATATTTTGAGTAATATAATGTCTGAGCAAACAGAAGAACCAGAATGCAAATACGAAGAACTAAGAGGCAACAGAAAACATGCAAAAATAAAACTGCCTTTTACCAAAATTTAGAAAGATAGGTGCTTCTTTTTCTCTTCGACCTCCTATTTTCCCTATCACTAATTACACCTTTCTTCCTCTCAAAAGCTCAAAACTAAATCCCAACCAGATAAATACACGAGGTCGCCTAACCATCTCTATTTTTCAGACGATCACCAGGTCACCTAAATTAAGAAGGAAAAAATAATAATTCAAGGCATCAAATCCCAACATACTCTCTCACTCACTTCTAAACAAACTCATCATCACTACTAATCGATACCACATCACTATCATCATCGTCATCACCCTCATCCCCTCCGTCAGCCATCATATCAAGCAATTGTGCACCTAGTTCCATATCCTCAACATCATTATAATCACCATCATCACTCTCACTGTCACTATCCAGATCATCAAGGTTTTCTTCGTTGTCACTTTCACTGAGGATGTCATCAGAGTCTTCGGCAGCAGCAGCCAGGTCGAGCATTGCATTCACGTCATCACCATCTGATTCCTCATCATCAGATTCCTCCTCCTCGGACTCACCACCGTCATCAGGGTCGGAGTCATCATCAGCCGCTCGTCGCCTGCCGACCTCATAGAGACGTGCAGAGGA
Organism: Eleocharis quinqueflora; assembly: GCA_964058865.1. Classification (NCBI taxonomy): domain Eukaryota; kingdom Viridiplantae; phylum Streptophyta; class Magnoliopsida; order Poales; family Cyperaceae; genus Eleocharis; species Eleocharis quinqueflora. The sequence goes on along the minus strand of CAXKVX010001978.1, from coordinate 93,431 downwards.
GAACATCTCCTCATGATCATCCATGGCGACTACACCCACTAACGAGTCCGTGGGGTCCACTGCCAGGTCAAGCACACAACGGTCCACCTGCAGAAAAGGTGATGTCAACATAGTCCTTTTAAACTGCTAGTCTTTTCCAATAGTAACGACAAATTAGCAATTGAGGGGTCAGGCTCCCAATTGAACAATTCCTAGAAATAGGAAGTGGTTCCAAGATGTTGTCAGCCATGTTTCTTTACAAGTAAAACATATCCCCTAGCTTTCCTAATTTTGCAAGTTTGGTTCTATATCTGCCAGCTCACCTTCCAAACTACTAAAGAAGAAAAAAAAACAAAGAGGTAGTAACATGCAACATTTTTCTATCTAGGTGCCATATGTACATCGTCCGGTCGAGTTAAAAAAAAAAGTGACTTTTACAGTTTTTTTAATCCAGCGAGTAACTACTAACGTTACGAGCCAGGAAGAGGGCGGCGTCACAATGGGTCAGAAAGAAAGATAGGTCAATTCGGGACCGATATGATGATTGGTTTAGGTAGGGCGGCCGGACTACCTTGAGTGTTATGAAAAAAACCAGGTTAGCAACATTTTTCTATCTAGGTGGTAACAAGCAACATTTTTCCTAATGTCAAGTTAGTTACATTTTTCGGGAAGACAATAATTCATAGGCAAATGTAGTTATTAAAAAAAGAATTGGATAGAAAATTCCCCAAGATAAAACTACACAACTTAAGATTCTTTAAAGTTTAAACAGTATGAATTATACACTTCCCCAATTACAACCCGTAACATGACAAGTTCAACAGAAGTATGCCACCTTAATGTAAAGCAAGATCACTAAGTGAAGCCACCTTACATAACAACCATCCCATCTAACCCCATTCAAAAGTACTTGCATCTATCTAACAGACCAAAAAATGGAACACAGGAACTTACCTTACATAACAATCATCCCATTTAACCCCATCCAAAAGTACTTGCATCTATCTAATAGACCACAAAAGCGAGCATAGGAACAAATGTAGGACCAAACATTGCTGATCCTGAACTAGAAGCTAAAATCAAGACTGCAGTTACTGGGGAGAAAGAAAGAGTAGAGACCTGGACAGTGGCAATCTCAGAGTAGTTTGAGGAGTCGATGGTGCGGAAAGCAGGGAAGAGTGGATGGCGCACACGACGGGTATGGATGGCAGATGACACATCCTCCAGGTTGCGTCGTAAAATGGCATAGATAACGTCCCCTGCCCCATTGAATGTAATCACTGTTTGATCCAGAGATGGCACGCTCCTCAACAGCTTGAACTTCCTCAGGTCCCACACCTCCGAATTCAGTATTACCTGTAATGAGCACCAACCACATCAGAATTCAGTTACCTGTGGCGGAAGGACAATTTTCAGTTTTTCAGTACTTTCTGAAGAAATTCTAAAAAATTGCCTTTTTTAAATGTAGCCCTCTCATAGTGCTTAAAGTTTTTTTTGCAGATTGCAAATTTGGCTTCTTTTGCTAATATCAGTCTTAACCTCCGAAAACTCAACATTGCTGAAACTTCAGAGCCAGGATAACACCCAAACCCAAACAATATTATTTTTTTTTTTTTGGAAATATCAATGATTCAAGATTTCAGATTGGGTTTCATTTCTAGCCTACCCCAATTTATTTGGGAACAAAGGCTTTGTTGTTGTTGTTGTATCAATGATTCAAGAAGAAGGCCCAATTCAACTCTCAAAAACTTCAATACATAGATATTCGATAATCACCTCATTGCCTGCAGGATGAAAGCCACCGCCACCATAATCTGTGAACTGGTCAAATCGGTGTACTGCACTGGCACTGCGCCTATCCCACAAGACCCCATTCCACAAAAGCATATCATCACAAGGACTGAAGTGAATAAGTGATGGCGCATGACTTCTACCCGAACCACCACCAACACGGCTAGCTAACCCATTATCTGGTAACCTAAGCTCCAAGTTACCTGTCTGCACATCATACAACAATACCTCCTTTTGAGCCTGGTCTACTGAAAGGGCAGCAAAGCGTGCACCAGAATGACTGAACCTCGCAGCTTTACACCCATCAAATGAGTGAATTGGCCCACCCGACATAGAATATGCATCCCACAACCTCACTTCATACAATGTAGAAGAAAGCACAAACTGGCCCGTTGACTGAACTAGAGTTACATGGGTCTGGTGAGCTGAGTGAGACTCAAGCATGTTACCGGTATTACAGTCAAAAATCTTTAACTCGCCAGAATGATTACCGCTAGCAATTCGTAATGAGTCTCCTAGGAATGTCATGCATGTTAGAAGTGTGACATCATCACGACAGGTACGACATGGCCTAAACCGGCTGTAAATGAACTGCCGGTCACGGCGAGGGCAATGGGCCGCACTGAACTGCTTCTTTATCTCCCGTGCGGCCATTCTTGCCGTGACATTGGTTGGTGCACCAAAAGCACGACTTGGCTCGGGACAGACATGGGGTTGTAGGAGAGACAGGGGTGGTAAGGTTGTAATTGGGGCAGGGCACTGCCGGTGCTGGTGCTTTAGATACTGTACAACTAGAGAATCTAGTGTCATTCGTTCATTGTTTCCAGGTTGTTGGTCAGTCGAGGTGGGCACAAGATGGGACAGTGTGATTGTACTAGTCAGCACACCTGGTATGCCAGGGGTGTAATTTCCGTCATCTAAATTATCCACCGGTATACTGTTAAAATTTGCACGGCCAGAGAGGGTTAAAGATGTAGGGGACAATATTGGAGGACCATCAGTTGACCTGCGAGTGGGCCCTGGTGTCTGGCAGAGTGGTGACTGGTAAGAAACTAGATCTGCTGTTGCAACCCTCTTATTAACAGTTGGCGTTCCAGAAAGGGAATCTCTCGATTCATTAAGCTTCCTCTTCATTGGCAGAACTATAGGGGATTTAAGTTGGGCCTCCATGTCAGCAATGGAATCAGGTGCTGAAACAGATGCCGAATCTGTAGGTTTCAAAGCAGCATTAGATTTGGAGTTTGAACAGAAGACCAAGGGTTTCCTTCTCAGGGCCGAGTCAGACCGTTTGAAGGTGATTTCATCATCTGCTGTCAAGGATTTTGATGCCTCCTGAAGGAAACTGCTGTTCGTACGGCTCGCAGGCCATTGTATGGGGAGAGAGAGAGGTTCCTGAAGGGACGTCTGGTGAAGGGGCGGAGGTGGGCCTGATCCAATACCTGATGAAGGGAGGGGTGTTATCTCAGCCTCCTTCAATAGTATGTCAGCAGTTGATTCTAGACCTGATGCTTGGAGATGTTCATGTATCAATTGCAACAACTCCCTGCACAAAATCAAAATAACTTTAGTACGTCAAACGGTCCAATTGTTATGAAACTATTTTCCTCCCATTTTAATGACAAGCTACATTTCATGAGGATCAAAATGAAAATGTTAGTGGTCAAGTTTATAACCCTATAAAAATCAGCCCAACACACACAATTTGAAAATTTATGAATAAAAGCATAACCTACAAAATGAAAATACCACATGTTCCCTACAAGAGTAATACAATAAAGATCAATCACCTCAGTGTTCCTTTCAACAGAAAAAAAGGAAAGACACAATATTCTCATGTAGTATAGAGGAATTTCAAAAAGAAGGGTATAGTGCACATCTTCAATGTAGAACACACTTTACACAGATTTATGAAGTATACATAGCAGATTTCAGACCTAGAATGGTAAGAAATTGGAGTGGCAGCAGCAATCGCTGTTCGCTCAATCCGCCTAAGAGCAGGAGCAGCAGCATCAGTGGCAGCAAGAGTGATAGCCTTTCCTGAGTTGGTGAGGATTCCGATAAGCTCAATAGCCACATTGGTGAGCTCTTTTTGCCACCTTCCCTGGTCCCCCCCTGAAGGTTGTCCAGTCGAGTCTCTAATGAGTTCTGATAGCTTCTTCCCCACCTGAGAAAAGAATATCACGGACATATTTAAAACCATGGATCTTCTTAGAAACATCTATAAAACCCCTCCAAATAAAAATGGCCTACAATTTGTTTGTTTGAATGAATCATGGTATATGAAAAAGAAAAGTGCAGTGTAGCAGTTGGTTACTTCAACAGAAACTACAAGACATGGACTACCAATATTTCCTTCTTGGTGCAGTTGATATGAGCTGTATATAGGCAGAAGTAGGGGCAGTTCGGATAGTTGGCTACTTACAAACAAACTACAAAAAGATGGTTTACAAGGGATATATTACTGCCAGCAATAGGCAGGAACTGTTTGTAACTACTAACGATGGATGCAAGCAATATTATAAAAGAGCTTGTGTAGTACACATGTTCTTTTCCGTTCTTCACATTTTCATAACAGATAAGACTGCTAATGGATGGGTTCCAGTCCATGTCGTCCGCTTATGAGGAGTTGAAATTGATCAAATCAAACCTATAATTATCTACTAATATCAATTTCATGTTCGATTCATCTTATAATCGAATAATGTCCGCTATTTGTTCATAAGCTAACCATGCGGGCCTATTCGGAACACCATAGTGCACAGTCCACTTTAAATGAAAGCTTTTTTATCACTGTATCGAATAACTTTGGTTTAGGTTCGTGTTTCTGTGTGCGAATAACTTAGTTCTCTCTTTGTGGAAGAGAGTTAGAACTTGGTTAATTTATTGAGATGTTTGACATATTTGCTTTTAATAGTACATTGAGCTCGCAATTAGTCCACAATTAGTCCATAATTATTCCAGTTTAGTTTTAACAATTAGACTTGAATTGGACTGAACTTCAAACAAGACCAAAAAATAGTCTATTCCATAAATGTCAATAGTGTTTATCATATTTTGTCCATGAACTGCCTTATTAATGAACAAGCCCTAATAACAGAAAAGGAAAAGGTACCTGAAGCTTGGCCAATATATGTGCAATAGTATCATCAATGGCAAGCCCCAGCAGCACCCGACATGCAAGGGCCCGGATTGATTCAACAGTCCCAGGTGGCATGATCATGCGAGAGTTCAACAAATTCAAGAGCACCTTTATCCCATTATTAGCCCGCACAGCCTCACGGGCCTGACGGTATCCCTGCTCCAACTGGGCAGCAAGTCCTGCACATCCAGCACCTGAACCCAGAGTGATCCGGCGGTCCCCAACCATTGCTGATGTTGTTGCTGGTGCAGAAGCAGATGCATTGGTATTGGAAGGGTTTGACGTGCTCTTATTTGATGTGGGAAGTGAAACAGATGGTGCATTATTGCCAGAAGGTATGGCTGAGGGCTTGTTGCTGATCGAAGGAGGGGGGCACACTAGGTTTATTAGTACATTCAAAGCCGGTCGAATAACCTGGTACATTATAATAGAAGCTCACATGAGATATGCTAATGTAAATAATTTCAGAAATAGAAATCATACAAAGAATCAATGAATGATAAAGCTTAAAGGCTAATTATGAGCAGTAACAGTTTAACAAGGCATTTTGTGTACTTGATGATACTAGTTATCTTGATGATACTAGTTATTAGGGGTAAGGTGTTCAAGCCAAGTAAAGGTAGTAGATAAATCTATAGAAGTTCTAAAAAAAGGACCAATGAATATACTAAACTGTATCTCAACAAAAGAAGATAGGAAACAACCTCAGGATCCACATAACCAACAGCATTGGCAGCATCTAATATGACGGCCATGCCGACACGGTTGTTGCTTAGTTGTGCTGTAACAATTAATTTACGGGTGCATGGTACAAATGTCACTATATGAAGGATACCAAATGCATACTGTGCCAAGTCATGTAGATATCGCTCCACTGGGGGTGCCTGTACAATGTAAGAAATGAAAGCTCCTTAAGAAAATGATATAAGAACAAGAAGAAAAAAAATCAAAGGTAACTTGCAATGGGAACAAATAGTAAGAACAACTTCATGTGCTGAATGGGTCATCTTAGGGGGTTCAACCTGCATGCCTCCAGAATAATACAGAGGAGCATACCTGACACAACTCCAACATAGTAATATGCCCATTTAATGCCAAGAACCGATCCACCACAGGCCAACGTGCCCGAACAAGATTTGTGCCGAGTTTTCTATCCCTCTGTATCTGCACAAAAACAGCGTCTATTGCCTCACTGCTGATATCCAGCGGTTTGTATGCAGCCCTGGCTCCTGACCCACTCCGTGCCCCACCACGTGTGCCTTTGTTTGGTCTCAGATAATCCACTAAGAGTAGTAGGTGGGCCCGGAAATACTGTCTTAAAGCAACACAAGTGTGGTATGCTATCTGCTTCTCTGACGTAGTCAGTACTTCTGGATTAGGATTAGGAGTTGCAGTACCCCCACCTGATCGGACCGAGGCAGCATTTTGAAGAATGCTGAGGAATTTTGGAAGGCCTTCTTTTGAGTCAAAGGAGTCCAATATTGCACGAAAGACAAAGGCTGATGCAAAAAAAATTGCGGAGTTCTTTCTAGCCTGGTCTTGCTGGCATTCGAGCAGTTGAAGGGCTAGCTCAACCACACGGTTAACAACATCAGGTGGCAGTGCAGAGACGCGCTCCATAATACCCTGTAAATGTTTTAGGTCGGTCGCAGATAAATAAGCACTGTCACAAAAGAATTTAGTTATAATGGAATCAGGACTCACCTGAAGAGAACCAATGGTGAACAAGCACAATGCCAAACCCACAAAAGTATGAGGCGACCTTCTAACTTCTAGGAGCTTCAGGATTCCACCACGGTCCACAAACAGAGCTGCAAATTTCTTGTGTGCACCAAGAGCATTAATGAGCTTGAGCACCTCTGGTAGTAACAGTGCAATGGTGTCCTGATCCTTGATGGTGCGTTGCAATAATGCAAGACACACATCGACTCCCTTCTCATGCAAGATGGGGCCAAGCGCCTCCACATATTCACCCAGAATTTCAAGGCACTGGATGGAGTATATTTCACGAATCTGACAGAGGGGCTCCAGATCAGGTATTGTGAAGTCCTCTAAAGCTGCATCCTCACTTGTGTCTTCAGGTTTCGGTTGCTCTGGCATAGTGTTGGGTTGATCAGAACTGCACAATGCAAACAACTGAGTAATATGGCTATGAAGAGATATCATTGCAAATGGAATATAAAAGATACCATGTGACAAATGATTTTTTCCTCCTTTAAAAGGTAATATACTTGTACTACAGTTATTTTAAGAGAACAGCTTCTTACCGGGACACGTCAGTTGACATGGCAGCGTCAACAACAGTAGATGCAGCCTCATTAGCTGCAGCCAATGCAGCATCTTCGTCACTGTTATTCTTCCAAACCTTTAAAAAATTTAATTTAAATAGGAACATGCAATCTACAACTCTAGTCCCTCCAATTAAAATTTCACACCCATTTTCTTAAAAGAGGAGGGTTTGAATCTCCATTTCTTTGTGCCTCCAAATCTAGACTTTCATCTAAGAAACAAAACAAATAACTTATTTTCAAGTTCATTTTGATGAATGATCTAGATTAGAAGGCACAATAAAGGCACAAATCAGCAACAACACAAAAGATAGCCTAGAGATGACATACAGAGCAAGTATGTATCCCATACTATACATAAGCAGAAGGTACAGCACTTATCAAACTCTAAAGATATGATCTCTTTTATATCCTTCTATACATTATAAATATTAGACAACAGAAGATCTGTCCGTGATATGTCTACTAAATGAGATTGAACAAATTCACACATAAGCCCACCGGGAAGGGTTTAACTGCTGGGTAAAAAAAGAATCCAATGTTTTATTTCTAAGCTCATAAGGAAGGTCTAACTGCAGATACATTAACAAACAACTACAACAACAAAAACAAAGCCTCTAGTCTTAAACAATGCTGAATTGTGCAAGATAGATGCTTTATTACCTCCAAGGCAGCGCTTTTCACAAGCTCAGCTGCAGCATCACCAGCAGCTTTAACTGCCTCATAAGGTGCATCAGCTGCCCTGGCCTCAGACTCAGCTGCTCCAATAGCTCTCAAGACTATCTCTGAAATATCCTTCGAACCAATTACACAATCTTTCAGCCTCTCATCACTGTTTTCGCCACAGACAGACCCAACACTGAAATCAACAGAACCCAAACTCCTTTTCGAATCAAAATTCTTTTTAGCCTCCTCAACCTTTCCCATTGATCTGTCTCTCAACCCGTGGTTTGAGCCCGGTGACATTAGTGTTCTCTCATGTCCTAAGATGCCCTCACCAGCCTTTCCTTTACCTCTGTTCTTTCCTTTTCGAATCCTTAGTAAGTTTTCGTCAGATAATTGCCCTTTTCCCTCGAGTACCTCCAAATTATTGGTAGCATCTCCATGTTCTCCTGACATGTCATACAAACCAGCCATCTCTGGTGAAGAATCAGTCAACTCAGACCTCAACAAGTCACCATTTGCATCTCCTAACAGTCTTGGTATGGTACCTTTGTCAGAAACTGGATCAACTATCCGAGATTTGCCCCTGGCGTCATCCTTGACCCTGAGCGAGACACCTGCCGGAGTAAAGGTAGAATTGTCTTTATGACTTGATGTGGCATCTCCAAGGACTCTAACCCGTAAAAAGTGCATGAGCTTCGTTGAAACACCTAATGTCAAGCTCTCTTCCACCACTGGACCACCGCTGGATATAACAGGAATAGATAAAAAAAAGTATTGTCAACGAGAAATGCAACTTAGGCAATTTATTCCTGGTTGGTGCGGCATATAACTTTATTCCATGAAACATAAAAACCTATACCAAAAATCAGCATCCTACATACAGCTTCCCATAGTTTTTGTATTTCCGAAGTATTTCAACCACCAAATGTTGTACAGATAAACAATTGAGAAAAGCCAGCAAAGCTAGTGAAGAGTTGAATTACACTTTACTTGCACGACTGAAACTTCACACTTTGATAGAAGTTCGTTTTTCTTGTTAAAGTAATGGTATCTATTGTGATTAAATACTTCGCATCAGTTTCAAGTTTGTCGAGGAACATCCACAACAATTAATAAATAGCTATGATAAATAAGATTATTACCCATTTAGAGCTATAGCGAGAAGCCCAATAGAATAGGTTCTCAAGAGCTCAGAATCTGTCGGTTTGTTCTTCCCCAAGTGATTCCAGTTGCCGTCATTTCTGATACCAGAAGTGGTAACATCATCCACCACCCATCTTTTTATATTATCCAAAACTATGTCGTCAAACACATGCGGAAACTAGCCAATGGAAAAAGGAATCATCTATCAGATTATGCTGTTTGCTTTATTTTGTATCACAACTACTAATAATGACCAAGAAAATTATAAGAGTTAATAATAGTATAGTGCACTAGATTATATTTTAGAGTAAAAGTGAAATACCATTTCACATGCCATTTAAAAAGGAATAAGCTAGTTTTCAAAAAAGTAAAAGGTAGAACTACCAGGGCAGCTGATAAGTCCTAGACACATACAGCCAAGATTCCTAGATTACATGTTCATATAAAGGAACTAAATAAAAAGTGAGCAAAAGAAAAAATACAAACCAGCCAACCAGAGGAGCAGGTAATTAGTAATCGAGCAGAAGCTAAGCTGACACTAACAGGACATCGGTTATCTGACAGAAATTTTGAGAACACCAATTCGTAAAAATCATCATTATCCTGAAAGGGTAAGCATAGAAAAATTGTGATGTAAAGTAGCTACTTAAGGTAATCTACAAAGGTACAGATAATACATTAGGATTATTATTTAATCCCTTACCCGGATTAAATTAGCTAGTTTCCCAATGGTGTGAGAGCTTCTCCCATTGTTGGACAAAGAATTCGACTCTTTTAAGTACCTAAAGAAGACAGCAATTTGGGATGAGCAAATACAACCTTTGAATTCGTACATTGTCGTGTGATGATATAAAAAAAGTAGTAAAGTTAAATTTTGTTGATAATCATGGTTACCCTTCACCACCTTAATTTTCAAATTAGCAAAGCTCACTAAGCAGCACATCACTAATTTAATAATATGAAAAATCATACACATCGATACAAAATCTGCAAATAACCCCAAAATTCTCAAAGAACCCCCAAGATCAAACAAAACATTAACAGTACCTAGCTTCATGCAACTCAAGCAATGATGCAAGGCTATGAATAAGCTTAGGGTTAGGGTTCAATTGAGTCTCTAATATTCTATTCATAAGCTTTGTTGCTTTCTCCAGTGCCGCATCATCCACCTCATCTCCTCCTCCTCCCTCCGTCGGCGCCGGAGCCGCTGCCTCAGCTTCGTCAGAAACTGGAGGTTGCGGTTCCGGTTCACTCATGGCTCTGGAAATTGCGCAGCGAAAGATAGGAAAATGGAGAGAAATTATATATAGGATTAGGGTTTTCGACGTTCGCAAAATGCAAAGAGGAAAGAAAGAGGGAAAGAAGGGAAGTTAGCTCAATTTCTAAACCTAGAGAACCGGCGTCTGAGGTGGTATGATGTACCGCAGGAACGACTTAGTTAATACTATTATTCTACTTTTGGTTGCTCTCGGAGCACCACTGGTGCACTGCTGGAATAACCCGAGTGATTTCCCGGAAGCTTGTGCCGCGCGGCACCATTCAAGGGCTGAGATTAACGCGCGGTACCAACGCTCTGGATTTGATTCAGGAGGTTCGTCTTTTTTTATTTGCACGAATCTTGATGCAACTGAAGGATCTAGATCTCCTGCGCGGCACAAGATCTCGTTCCGTGTTTTCCCAGATCAACCCATTGCAAATTGCATCACTCACTGTCTTCCGACTTGGAAATTAGGTAATGATTATTCCGACTCCTCGTTCGTATCGGACTTTGACTAAATTATCTTCTGACACTCATCATGAGCAAGATATTACGCTTCGGCGGTGTCTCAGGCTGTCAGGCATCTTTGCCTAGAATTAAATTGCATGGGTTACCTCATTTAATCACTTTAGAAGCTTTGTACGTAATATTTTTTTATATTTCTAGAATAAACTGTTTTCATGACTCAACATGTGACATTCTGATTACAAGACGACAATTTTATCAATGTGCTAAGCAGAGTTAGAATTTTAACTTGAAAGTGGCGAGATTTGAAAGTTCAAAATCTAAAAAAAAATAGAGAAGGGATCAAATGCCTACTTTTTTGTGCCTCATCATGTTCATTAACTTAAAAAATTAATTAATTAATTTTTTAAGACTTTAAATATCAAAACTAATTGATTGAATATTTCATATATGTCATAATACATATGTATAAAAAATATTGTAACATTTTACTTTAATTTCATTGGTCATCTAGAGCTAACAAAATCAACGGTTCAAAATTATTATGCAATTTATCATATAAAATCCATTTTTTTTTTGACCAAAGTTTGTTGATGTTGTAGTAATCAATAAAGAAATTTTTTTACACACTAAGTTGCTTAGTTTATTTGTTAAAAGTTGGCAGTTAACCTCCATGAAAAGAAAAGGAGAGACATAATTAAGACATTACTATTCAAAATTCTTATTTGATTATTAGATTAGGTATCTCATATCTGCATTTTCTAATAAAAAATCTCGTAAACATATAATTTACTAAAAAAATGATTTTGAAGATACTAACAAAGAATTCACACATTAGCGCGAGCGCCGGATGCATGGAGGCATGGAGCATGGCGTACCATCAACGCCGAGTCGTCGCCGCACCGTGTGATTGGTGTATATCGGATATTAAGGCTGAAAGAATTAAAGAAAAACGCAGCCCAGCCCAATTAATATTAAGGCTTTCCTTTGTCGGATATAACAACAATAGAAACCCCATTCAATGAACAGTAAAGGGCCTAGCTATTCAATTAACAAAATTCAAAAACACTTTATCCTTAATTCAAAGCAGGGAGTAGAACGGGCCTGTTATTTTCAAATTATTTTACATTTGGGCTTAGTCCCAACATGTTATTTTTGTTTTTTTTTTTTGGGTGGAGTCTTGCAATGAAATACTTCTTTCAGAATTTTTAGTTTAGGTGACAAATATCTTGCTCCTGCTTATGTTTCAAGTAAATGCTTGTAATTTTTATTTCAATTTGGTCTCATATATATATATATATATATCAACGTTTTAAATAGCGTATAGCAATCCATAGCAGTGTGAAAGTCATTTAGCGTTTAGCGGTATAGCGATGATAAAGCGGTCGATAAACCACAACATCGCTATTTTCTACATATATATTATTTTAAAGTAAATTGTCAAAAATATCAATGAAATTACTAAATTAAATCAATTTATCAAGAAATTATGCATCTCTTTTCTTAATAGAAAAATGCAACATATAAGAAAATACTATTGACCTAAATAATTCCTTTAGTTTGTTGATTTGAAAAAAAATCTGAATTTAACTAGTTTGTTGATAATAATTTTAAGTTATGTATGGAACAAAATATAGAGCCTGTCGTGATCTTCCAACGCATAAAAATCACTAAAATCGGAGTTACGAATCAAAAGTTATGACCATTTGAACAAAAATACCAATATATCCGCTTTATCACCGCTTTTTTCAGACCGTCATCCGTTTTATCACCGTTAAATTCCGCTTTATCGATGTGTTTGAAATAAATTGCGTGATTATAGCAAAATTTGCGCTATATCCGTTTTATCGTCGCTTTTTAAAAACTCGACATATATATATATATAAGGTAGTAATTTCTAAAAGAGCTCTATACATGACCTCTAAGAGAGATTCTACAAATGAAATTTGTGTATTAGGGCTGTTGATATTGATATTTTTTTCAGAAGTACAAAAACTAATGCATCATCTCTCCATATACACTTACAAAGAATCTCATGGATCCAACAAATATGATTACGACCCGCTTGCGCGTTTGAGATTGCGCTTGTTCGTGGTTTTGCAGCAATTTAGGCCGGCTTTATGTCACCGCCCGTCACCGCCTAGGTGCCCCGCCACTAAAACTCCGCAAGCACTATAAGAGAATCCAAATCCAAATATAATTACATATTTACAATGATATATGTTGATTGCAGTATCACCTGTGGTTAATTAGTGCATGCAACCAGAGTTTGTTTTGAGCTTGTCGCTGTCAATGCTTGACGACCTTTCGATATCACAACCGCCTAATCATGCAACTATGCAAGTCATTTTCATGCAAGAGGGCACAGGGAATTAGGTCTAGCTATGATTATGCCAGCAAACCGACATCGTAAAGAAGAGAAAATGCTGAGTTACAATTGGTTCACCGGAAAGTTAGATGGTACAGATTTGAAAACAACATGAAATTTGCTTATATATGCAGATATATATCTTGCAAGATTATAATTCAAGTATAGCCTGTCTAGGTGTATGGCTGTCCCTGTCCTGATATTGCCTCCGATATTTCATACATGATAATTTAGTGACTTGTAAATTTAATCAAGGAAAAGATCCAAGAAAGAAAATCCAACTTTTTTGTTTAACTTAGAGTTTTCTATTTTATTATATATATTGTTTCCTTTTCTCAAGTCAATCTTTACTGCAAAGTATGCATATATATAAATATGAACTGAGAGGGGCTTCAACGTCACTTTCAGTGTGTTATCTCTTGTAATCCAATTAAAGTTAAATGCACTATCTTTACCTTCCAAACTTCATGAGAAATCTCAAAGTCTCATATGCTAGACCTATACAACTAATTAACTAATAACCATAACTGAGTTCAAATTTGTCAGTACTATAGTTAATATCGATAACTGCACAGTTAATATCATGTGTATGTTACTTGTACATTTGGCATATTCATAAACAATTACTGAATTAATTGCCTTTATTGAAAAAACTGCTATGTAACATTGCCCGTAGGCTTACAACACATACCCACAAACAAATCATAAAATAAACTTGAACCCCCTCTAAAAATAGCTCCTAGCGGGGCTTGAACTTCGGACCTCCCCCATGGAGGCCTTGTGCCTCACCACTACACGACACTATCATAATTTTCTTTATTATTGTGGTTAGCTATGATCTTTTCCTTGGTAACTCTAGCTCCGACGCAAATAAGTAATTTAGGATTTGGCGCTAATTATTTTCGTGCAAAAGTTCACAGAACAAATACGCACGGAATAAAATGTCCCCATTCCAAGAAAATACAATCCACGCTTGCAGGGAAATAACTTGAGAGAATAAATTTGCACGGAAATAAGTTTAAGTTACACAGAAATAATTTGCACGGAAACAATGTATTCAGAAAGACTAATTGTTCATAACTTCCAATCAAAATTTAGGAATAATACAAACAGTGTTTCTGTGTGTTGCTGACAATTTAATTTTTGTACTTAGGAGAATGCTGCCCTTAATTATAGTGCACTATTGGGAATGCAAGTGTCTGCCTCCCAGATGCAATTACCTAACTTCCAGGTAAGAACAAAACAAATAGAATTCATAGTTGATGTGTGTGTTGGGAATGCAAATGTCCCAAATTATGCTACTCCTGCAATATTAAATTATATTGATGCTTTGACAAGAAAACTCTAATTCTCTTTTTCTGGTGTTATATACTAGGGAGTAGGGATACAAGCATTTGCAGCTCAAGCCTCAAATGACGAGGCAACCATGAGTCAATGGTGCACGGAATCAAATCAGAACAATCCACTTTTTTTTTTTTTGGGAAAATGAAATGCTCTACATTTTGTTAATTACCAGTAGCATGGGATACATGTGATACATGAGATACAGTGGCATGGGATACAACATTTTGTTATTTAGTAGTAACATGGGATACATGTGATTCAGGTTCATATTTTGTGCAATTCAGACTTGTAAATTTTGGTAAAACTTGCAATTGGTAAATTTTGGTAATACTTACAGTTGGTACTTTTATATGATATATAATTTAAAGTCATTATCAATGTATATTTCTTTACTAAATGTGATAATTTTACATTCAAAAATGTGCTATTGTGATAAATAATAGATTCTACTGTAAAAAGTGGATTTCTAAAATAATATTTACTGATGGAAATAATGTACACTACAGACAGAAATGATGTTCCACAAAAAATGGATTTCAAAAATAATACTGATGGAAGTAATGCAAACTACCGACATAAATAATGTTGTTCAGGAAAAATGAATTTCAAAATTAATTTATTTTCTGATGGAAGTGATGTACCTATCGACAGAAATAATAATAATTCTGCACAATTATATAATTATTATATATGTTATTTTCGTGAATTGCTTTAAATTATTTCTGTAGAAGTATAAATCAGGGAAATAATACGACTTTTTGCCTGGATAACTCAGTGGGGCCATGTCTGAAGAAAAATGATTATGTATGACTTGTTCCGTGCATAATCCAGGGAAATATTGAATGGTACCCACGCAACTAAGAAGAGGGGAACTCAGACGCTAACTTATTTCCGTTGAATCACTTCCGTGGTTAACTCCACGGAAATATAGTTTTTCTCTGGTATTCTATGAAAAATGTAGTTTTTATGTCGAGAGTAGTTCTCTGAAAGCTTTTCCCTGATTAATTCAGAAAAATAATGTTTTTTCCTTCCTTATGACCAGAGAAATGACATTTTTTCTCCCAAGAGTAAGAATGACAATTCAAGTAGTGCTATATAGGATTTGGCAATTGAGATTGTAGTTAATTAATAAGTTATGGAACTTGGTGTGTGTGTGTGTGAACTCATCAGTGCAGCTATTTTTTTTTAACAATCTCTCTCAAATAATCCACATAATTAAGTACATGGAAAATGAAATTTAGTGTGTCATTAATAAAACTAATATAATGAACTACGCACATTGAAATGCCAATTAAAAAAATGGAGGATTCATTGCACTATAAAAAGGACATCAATCCTCAGGAACACTTATACAGTCAGAAAGACAGAAACACACACAGAGACACAACCACCCACACAATTTCAGGCTGATAAAAACAAAACAAAATGAAGTTATAAGAATAGGTCTGACGGCTTTTCGAAATTAGTACACAATTAGACTAATGTCATACCAAGTTACATGATTTTACAATTAATGCCCCTAACAGAGTTCACACATCAGTTCTTTTCTCTACACTTCATTATTAATTCAACATAAAGTAATCAACAGAAATAATATGAATAATCACAAATCAGCCTTTCAATTAATTAATCGAGCGGGAAAACTGGTTGGCTTGATGATGAACCCAATTCATCAGAATTAGAGGAAATCAGACTATCAAGAAACTTCCAATCAAATCTTTGGCTGCTCTGTTCTTCAGAAATCGAGTTCGGAATGCCATCGAAGCCGTTTGACAAACTCGGGCTATCCAATTGCGGAATTTCCGTATACTGTTCCAGAAATATTTGCCTCCTTTGGAGCTCGCTGGTGCAATCCAAGGATTGTCGATGAATGTCTGATCCTTGGTAAGAAAGCATAGAGTTGCAAGGTTGATTGTAGTACAACGGGTTAAAATTGTTGAAATACGGCCTTTGGTTCGGGGTAGGTTTTAGAAATGCACGGCACACCACCCATCCTTCTTCCTGAAAAGTTTTTATTCATATTATATATTCATGAATCTAATCAATATAGTATGATTTTCATGCGTCTTTTGTAAGTAACTAGAAAGAAACAGATATACTTGAAGAATTGTAGATAAAGTAATTGAAAACAAAAATACATTTGCAGTAGTTTATTAAAGTAAATATATTAAAAAAATTGTAGACATATTGGCAAATGATCTATGGTGGTGGGTCAAGCTCATAACAAATTAAGGTAAGTTAACGAATCTATTTTGCAATTATACGTGATCTAACAATGTCCCCTATTCTAATATATATATTCTTATGCACTTCAGAGAAAATTTAACTTGCCTGAACTGGTGCAAGTTCGCCTGATTGAAGACGATACTCATGCATGATCCAATCGGTCTTTCTCCCATTCGGTGCACGCCCCTTGTAAAACACCAGTGTTTTCCTCATCCCTATGACAATTGAATTTGAAACCACCGGCTTGTCACGGCCGGTTGCTTTCCAAAACCCAGCTGTGGTTGCCCTGTTCGTGCGAGTTCCGCTCGGGTATTTGCGATCCTTGTAACTAAAGAAGTACCATTCACTTTGCTCTTCATGGCCGTGTTTGCACCTCTCTGAGTTTAAGAATAGTTATCCATTATCATCCATCAATACATACATATATAAGAGCTGTTTACTCCTTGAAAACATATTAGATTACATTACATTGCAAACATGTACTTCCATTCTATGTGTAATGATCAGATCTCAATTTGATTTTTACAAACTTTTAATGATGCAACAATTTGTGCCTCCATTAAATAAACGAAATCATGAAGACAATATTTTCATTCTTGCATTTGTATCATGCATAGATAATAATAAATAACAAAGATAACAAATTATACCTTGGAGATCCCATGGCTCGATGCGGTACAGATCAACGTCCCGGATAATCTCGAGATCAATCTTCTGTGACATGACTTTGCGCATAAGGTAGTAGCCTACAAGCTCTTCTTCTGTGGGGTGAAACCTAAAGCCAGGTGGTACACAACAATATTCCTCTTCCATTGCTAGCTAGTGCAATCTCTGAAAGCAGAGCATTTTTATGTTAGTGTTTGAAAGTGCGAGATGTGGGGCATAGAAGCCTTTAGAGCCAAAAAGGGTAGGAGATTTTAGGTGTCATACCTAGAGACCTCACACTCTGTTTGTCTTTCCTCTCTTTATTATAAAATTGTATATTTTTTTATTCTAAAAGATCAATGTGGTTACTATTTATTCCGAACTTTGGATATCAGTTTCATGTAAATATTACAAAAACATGCGAGATAACTTCAGTTCATTTGCCTTGAAGTAATGTGATATATCTATAACAAAGTTTATGTTGGTGGCAAATAAGTGCACGGACAAATGAATGGATCAATATATGTCATATAGGATACATTATTATTATATGTATCAATTCCAAAGTTCAGGATTGTAAATTTATATTTTGATATAAAAAAGTATTGTAAGAGGAGAGTAAAGACAGCAATGAATTGTAGACAATCAAACAAGCAGAGAGTAAATGGGTCCTTTTGAGAATCTAGGAGCACTCATGCAAAAAAATATGCAAATTGCACCACCATATCTATATCATGATTAGGTCTACTATAGTAATAATGTCACTATTGTGGAAATTCTTCATTGTGCTAGTTTTAATTCACATTGTAAAGTACTCCTATGTGCAAAGTACATCATAGGAGAAAAGAAGAAAATTTTACTTGAGCATCCTCCAAAAGTTTTTACATATGATTAAACATGAAGATTTGAGTCAAATTTGACATATATGAATGTTTTGGTGTAGCTTTTAAGTATGAATGCCTTGGTTTAGCTTTAAATATGAATGTCTTGGTTTAGCTTTAAATATGATTGTCTTGGTGTAATTTTAACTTCACAAACACAATGAAAATGTCCAGTTAATTCATATTAGTTAAAGAACCAATGCAAAAATTGTGTTTTAATTGGATCAATGAACCAATATATAGTTGATTCTTCCGAGCTACCAATGCACACATTGTGTTTTAATTGGATCAATGAACCAATATATAGTTAACTCTTCCAAGCTTTGAGGGTGTATATATATAGAGCGAGAGAGAGAGAAAGAGAGAGAGCAAAACTATGGTGCTTGCGCATGCACTGTGCTTGCGCATCTAAATTCTCTGATGTACATTGAGATTCGTGGAGATTCGTGCGCAATGAATCTCGATGCATATTGAAGAATTCAGATGCGCAAGCACCATAACTTCACCCATATATATATATACTATTACATTATTATTTAATCGTCACTGTATATATGAAGTTAATTTCCTTCTTACACCTTGCAGATGCCATGGTGTAAAGTTCGTACAAAAAAGGGAATAAGAAGTTTTAGGCTTAGACATGTATAGTGGAAGCTAGGTTGTGTATACATGCATGTTTCTTTGAGTGTAGTGTACTTCAAAACTAGTTGAATAGGATACTTCCACATCCACCACCCTATACCTCAAATTTTAAGACGCTATATATGTGGTCTATATGCATGTAACTATCATGGGGCGGGTCATTATGAGATGGATATAAATATACCCAAGGAATTAAAAGAAAATGGAAGGTGGATCCGGGTTTCAGTGGCTCGCTATATGTACACCACCATATATATTTTCTATATATATATATAACTTCAGAAGTAGCTAGCTGGTCCCCAGGCTCTGCACCAATGGGGTGTATCGTCGACAACTATTCAAGTCTTCATTTGGGTTTTAATATTTTTTAATTTATTGTTATTGTTTATTTTAGGGGAATTTAGATATCCGAATATATTATTATTATACTCATCAAAGGTTTTAATAAGATATATATATGTACTCCTTCAAACAAGGATTGGTGGCTCGCTCATTCTTCGGATTAATTAACCTATTCCTAATTTTAATATCATAAATGCAATAATTAAAGATGCATTTAACTATAAGCACAAAGCACGCCATTTATTAGAATTGACATTTCATATTCTAAGGCTAGCAATGAACCTAACTAACCTAGCAATTAATTAATGAGAGCTAGCTAGTTAATTTGCACATACAATTGTCAATTAGAACGCACACCATTCAAATAATTATTCATATATATAGTGCGAAACATCATAAACTAAAAGATAAAATAAAATAATAATTAGAAGTATATAATATATACACCGAATCAAAGAACACAATGATGCTTGTGAAGAAGTTATAAAAAAGAAAAAAGAAAATAACACTCACCAAACAGTAATTCAGGCAGGACTAGTAGATTATATATGTATATGTCTCGGAGAAGGCTTATGTGTGTAGCTTTGTAACTTGAAAGATTTAATATATAACAAGTGATTAGGAGAAGAAGAGACCTTTGTGTGTGTATATATATATATAAGTAATAAGTTAGTGGAAAGTAATGGAATTGAATTGGAAGCACATTAATAAATGCGTGTAATCACATTGATAGTTACAGACAGAATGTTTGTATCTCCATCATGAATTGCGCGCGCGTGCGCTAGCCAAAGTTAGAAAGGGTTAGATTTTATATATTTTTTTTATTTTTTGTTCCATGATAATGCATTTAGTATTGGAAACTGATACGTAGATATCATATTTGATATCAACTAATAATATCGATTTTATTATGCACATTTAGTTGTGCTATCTTGTACATTATTTGAGTTATTATGCATGTTATTTTTTTTTTACCGAAATAGTTATACATGTTATCGATTTTATTATGTATCTTTAATAAAGTTATCATGCACATTATTTGAGTTATTATGCACGCTATTTTTTGTATTGAAATAGTTATACATGTTATTTTTTTTTGTACTGAAATAGTTATGATATATGCATAATAACTCAAATACTGTGCAGAATAACTCAACTAAAGGTGCATAATAAAATCGGTATCAATAATTAATATCAAATGTGGTATCTACGAAACATTATCCTTTAGTATTTACAAATCGTACTGAAATTTGTCTAGCTACCAACTAATTGTGAAGTTGAAGCACATCATTTCTTTTAGCTTCATCTGAACTATCAACTATGGCATGCAAGTTGTAAGTTGTTGCTTTGGCAATGCGTGTTTTTTTCAGATATATGGCAAGTTGTCACTTTGGCAATTAGTGTTTTTTTAAAAATAAATAAAAGATGACAATAAAGTGATTTCAATTTTGATATTCATGAATATCTTTTATTAGAATTTGAAGCTTGTAAATTCTCACTTTGAAATTAAACACAGTTAATATATGACTAGATATTAAAATAATGAGTGGGACTGTGTTGCTTGCGCAAGCAACGATTGCTTGCGCAAGCAACGAATGCAGACGACTGGTCTAAATCTTTGAAAATGTTATTTATACTAAAATCTATTTAGAAACAAAAAAAATTCATTTTTAGAAATTTTTTATTGCTTTATCAGATGGAAAGAAAATGCATTAAATTGAAGAGGTATGCAATCGTTAGATCAATGCATTTTTCATCCATCTGATAAATATTAAAAAAAATTAAAAATGAAATAATTTGGTTCCTAAGCAAAATTTAATATGAACAATATTTTTAACAGTTCGGATCGGTCATTTGTATTTTGAAATTTAAGATATGTAATCACAAGCACCAAAGTTCGATGCTTGCACAAGCACCATAATTTTTACTCAAAAACAATTCTGTCTAATTATTCAGATAGAACACGAGCTTATAATTTGAAATAATCATTCATCACAAAGTAACTTATACTCGACCGAAAATTAAAAATCTTAAATAATTTTTGGACTAACAAACTCAAGCTCAACAAGATATATACATCCTTTAGTTATTTCCATGTTATAACAAGTAAAATGTATAACTTATAATTATTATCTTTAGTTGAACTTTTCAATTTAATATTTTATTTATCTTTCGATATTGAATTGCTTTAAAAAGTAATTTATATAATGCCTCTTGTTTTTACTTCTAATTTCTCACTTTACTACTAAGTACTAATTGATGGCAACGTGGCTCTTTATATAAGGCCTCTTTTATGATCAGTTAATTGTGGAGGCAATTTAGGGGTGCAACTAGATCGGATATTTATTCGATTATTCGGATTCGGATTCGATTTTGACGGATATCGGATATTTTCGGATAGGGATACGGTTTCGAATTTTGAATCGGATATGAATACGGATTCAGATAATTATCCGAATTCGGAACTTTCGGATTTTTGGATATCCGGTAAATATGTCATCCCAAATTCATTGTATTTATGTTTCTTTTTTTATTGCTAAGTAAATCAATTATTTAATTGTTTCAATTATTTATAATATTAGAAAAATAAATTATAAAGACACTACTCATTGCAACATTTTAATTATTTCATTAAATTTATTTTATAATATAATTTAAAATAATTTTATTATTGAATAATGATATATTAACGATTTTTTCATAATGTACTCATTCCATTTAATTATCCGAATTATATCCGTATTTGCATCCGTATCTGTTTATTATCTGATTTGTATCTTTATCGATTTATCATCCGATCTGTATCCGTATCCGGAACTATCCGAATTCGAATTCGTATCCGAAAAATAATAGCGGATACGGATACAGTAATGCTATTATCCGTCCGTATCCGATCCGTTTGCACTCCTAGGCAATTGGGGGACTTTAATTTCGCAGCGAAGTATATATTTTCTTAAAATTTTACTATTTCATCTTTCCTAAATGAGCATCATGTTATTTTGTAATAATTGGTAGATGCGACAATTTAAATAATAATACATCAAGCTATACTAAAGTCAATATTGAGAACTCTACAACGTATGTATCGTAAGAGGTAAAACCATATATAAATGATAGGTTGAGGGAGGGGCTAATTAATTATTTTCACAAAATATATATGAATTAAGGAAAATTGTAAATTTTGTGAGCCAAGAAAATGTGTATAATGTATGGAACTGAGCTCAGTATAATTGGTAGTTGAGCTGAAAATCCTCATATCACTAGTTTAAATCAGTGTTTTAAAAAGCAGAATACGCTCGACGGACGGTGAGAGTATCGCCAAGCGATTAATTCTTGTGCGGTCGACGATTTGTCGTTCACATTTTAATATATAAAAATATTAATATTTCAATAAAAACAAAATTATGTACATATTTAATAATATAAAATTAACTAATTTACTTTAACAACTAATAAAGGAAATATTAAAAGTACGAATTCATAATATTTTAGCAATTTTTAAATATGGTATTCACATATTTATTCTATTTAACTAATTAGAAATATTAATTAACTGATTAATTGAATTTGGCGGCCGATTAACCGACTTAATAGACAATTAAGCATGTTTTATGGCCAACTAGTTGTTTTTATCCGTAAAATATAGATATGCACTATATGTAATGATTTACCTACCGCCAATGACTAATCGGATGATTAATCGGTCTTAACGGCCGTTTTTTAAAATGCTAATTTAAATTTGACTCCAAGTCGAACTCATATTCAAATCAGGTCAAATACGTACAATCTACGAGCTACAAGATAAATAATAATTTTGCAAACGATTTATTTACATTGTAACAAACGTAATTACGAAATTGTTCCTGAATGATTTTGAGCTAGTATTTTTTTGGACATACAGGAGTTTCTCAAACCTCCAACATCTATTATTAAATGTCTTTTAACGGAATTATTTCGGTGTTCAATCAAGAAACATCATCAAGAGACTGAAATTGGTTAATTTTAGATGGGAATGATTATTTTTTATAAATTTTAGAGAGAGAAAGAGAAGTGGTGTATTTGGGCGGCAGAGAGAGAGAGAGAGAAAGGGGAAACCCATAATAATTAATAAGCCACTACTAGTTAGTCTACTACCACCATCTATTTATTTTACTACTGCCGCAATATTGTATTGTATTGCAAGACTTGTCTTGCTGCTTTGAACCCAAGTTTGGTCGTCTTTGGCAGTTAATTAATTCAGAGATAAATACAATTTTAATTGCACTAACGGTGCCACTTGTACGTATGATTCATTAATTTAGGAGAAACCAACATATAATTCTAATTTAGGAGAGAGCTAATATACATCTAGCATACATCGATCATATTCATATACATTAATCAATGAGGAACTGCATTCCACTTAGTATACATGATGATGGTTCACATCTCTCCGAAAGTTACAAGTTCAAATTTTATAAAAGACATTTAAAACATAATAATTTTCATATGTTGAAAAATATGGGTTAGTAGAAAGAATGAATCGGCATCAAATCACATATAGTTTCCTAATATGTTGAAAAATATGTGATTTTATAAAAGACATTTAAAACATAATAATTCGTCAACAAATCTATCAAACAAAAGCAAAGAAACTAAGTGACAAAAACATAGCTTTCCACAAAATCACATATAGTTTCCTAAAGTGCGACTGTGCATCAGCATCAGTGCATCTTTGAATAAAAATAAAAACAAGTCAGCCTAAGAGCATTCATTTAATTATAAATTTGTAGTTTCTGAAACTTAGCTTTATTCATCTTACAGTGAGATGTATTGGGAAAGAAATGTTCTAAAAAGAAAACTCGTCGCTTTTAAAAAAAATATACATAAATTAATTGAAAATATCACATAGCATCTCCCAATCTAACAAGAAAATGAGGTTGTAACAAATTCAATGAACTAACGTAAAAATTCAGTCATTCTCGTAGAAATGAAATTTGATTGAATAATAGTTGTTTTTTCATTACTGTGATTAAAACTAATTTCTAGTCTATTTCGATTTGTTATTGTTGTTAAATAAAAATATCACATCTATCATATATATATATTCCAAGTGATTGCCTTAGTTCACAAATTATCTCTGCTCTCTCCATTCAAGAACAATATAATTAACAAGACAATATGATTCTAATACAGATTTAGATCGATAAAAGAGGAAGAAAGATAAGTTAGTATCTATTAAATTATAATTTTAACTCTGATGTTTTGAAATCGTTGTCAAATTGCACATCAGTTACAGATACGATCCCAGTATTTTATTGGAATAAGCGCCGGCCATTTGTTTTGGCACACTTGTAGAAATAAATGGGGTGGCGTTCAAGTTATACGATGGATTTGATTTGTTCCCAGATAGTGTGTTTGTTCTCAGATGACAAAAAAAAGAAGAAATTTAAAAAAAGCATGGGGTCCGGGAGGAAAAAATGGCTTTTGTACCATTGGGTCGGTTTGTGGGCCCCACTCTTTATCTGCTTTGCATGCCTTTGTGCAATTGTGCTACCAACAACTTCTAAACTCTCCATTATAATTTATAAGCCTTACTGGCAGCTAATCAGAAACTAAGAATCAAATTATGAACCAAAGTATAGTGTTTCTCAACCAACATAAAGTGATAGAACTTGTTGGTTCATGACCAAAGAAAAGAAATTAAATGTTCACTTATTCAAAATCCACACAAATTTCAAAAACTCACTTGATATATACATCTGATTAAATACCAACAAACTGGTGCTAATTTTCCAAAAGTCTAGCGTCCAAACCAAAATCCAACTTTAAATGAAAGAAACTAGTAAAGTTGAACACAATTACGAAAGGAAAAGCTAGTTGAAAAATTGAACCATGGATAGATCTCCACGGAGAGAATAGCAAAAATGAAAATTTCATCACATGATTCACATCCTAGAAAGGGCCAAAATATATCTAGTTTTTATTAATAGACCAATAGTGATTGTCCCAAAATTTCATCTATACTGCAATTTGTTAGGTTCTGTAACTCTGGCACTTTCTGTCAAACAAATTGAACACATCATAACAACTAAAACAATACAGCATCCCGAAAGCACAATATACTACTGGGATCGACATGTAATCCTACAAGATAGATTTGAACTAATCAAGCAAAACTTAAATCTACACCCAGATCAGTAAAGAAACATATTTATTAGTCCTTCTTGGCACGATGCCTTAGTTCCGCTCTCTTCCATTTCACAATCAGGCCACATAGTGTGATCAAAGTATTCACCTAATATTTGGTGAGATAACAACAAAATATTAAAATAAGTGTCAACATTCGAAAAAGAAGCCATACAAAATTAATGAACATTTCCTAGTGCTGCTTTAACATATATGATTGCAGATGCCATTCTTTCCGTAAATATCCCAACAGCATCATTGTGCAAAAGTAGACCACATAAATATTCTTTAGTTGTTGGTATAAGTACAACAAGATACTGGTAATCTTACTAACAGATCTCATTCCTGTAAAAACACTGGTAAGTGGCTATGTATACTTGCAAGTACTTGCTGATGTTACTTTTCTCTCAGCTCACTGTTCTCATAAGTATTTTTCCTTTTAGTTCATTGTATAATTATTCTGTTGTTATACTTCTTTACTTTTCTTACAATCTTACTAATAACTAACTGGCACCAAATAACATTTTGGTCATAGTTTAACACCGTCTCAGAAAATCAGACCGGTATGCATTGAATCTCAATTCTCATCAGGTACACATTGAACCATATACAACCAAGTATCACCAGATACAGGTATAAAAGCGCCAGAATGCTAATTCACAGTCAACGTGTAGTAAATGGTGCAAGACAATTTCACTATCTGATAATGCCTCTGAGCAAAGTATATATGGACTTAAAGAAAATTGTGAACAAATGAAAACATACCACAATAAGGATGGTAATAAGGAGAAGTGGGCCCGACCAAAGTACTGAAATGAAGAGCCCATTTGAATCAAAATAATTCTGGCTCGAGAAACTCTTCCAATTCTCCCCCAAGAAGCTATTTATCCTCTCAGCCATATAAACTCCAACAACTAAATTTCCACAAAGTAACATACGTGTAAGTAGCAGTAAACATCACTCTTCCCATGGATTATTGGAGCAATAAACAATTGTATAACCTAAAAGGGTGAAATCCAATGAAGAATGAATCTGGTGGCTGATACCACACTGTACTATACCCTATTAATAACCGAGATACTGATAAGAACCAGTGACCATATGGCTGCACAAACATTTCTGTAATCTTTTATAATTAAAAAAGTTTCTTTATTTCTTCTTTCTTTGGTTTACTGATCTGCTTTTTTGACTGAATTAAGATCTCGAAAAAAGTGTCATATATGGAATTAAGAAAAGAAGAGAGCAGAAGGGGGGAGTAAGATCTTACAAGCAAGAGATGAGAGAAATAGCTGAAAATTCACCCTTCTCCTAGAAATGATTACCACTAGCAGAAGAACCACATAAAATGTTAACAAGCCGATCAGCCATGGTTCCTATAATTAACATAGTGCCCATTTATCAGAAAACTAATGGCATCAACAAATTTGAATTTTGCCCCTATTCTTGGCATTATATGTTAGTGCAGAAATTGCAGAAAGATACAAGGGGACATATTTGTAAGCAAACTTAGTTGTGAACTTGTGATAGGAGTTTGCTGCATTTTAGTTTGATCCCTTCTCACACCATTTTAAAAAGTTCAAACTATGAATGAATTTTCTTTTATTATGGCCCTCGTGGTATTAGAGGTGAGGCCCGACACCCGATTCTTTTAACTTTTAAGGTATCCAATTCCCCTTCCAAGCTTTAGTTGGGGCTCGAACCAGCGACCTTAACGACACCATGTTCAAACTTTAACTGAATTAATAGATAGACTTGAGCTTACCAAGTTATCAGAACCAATGGTGATAGCCTTTCGTATATGCAACTTTTTCTATAAATGTAACAAGTTATCAAACTCGTCTCTCTAAATTCAGTTAATTTATAGTCTGTCAATGTCTCCCATTCGGCAATATCCTTCCATAACAACTATTATACCAAACCCCAGCTCCAAAAGGCGTGTGTACAAAATTCAACAATGTATTTCGTGCCAGTGTAAAGCAGGGGCGGATCTATGGATATTTAGGGGTAGGCAAGTGCCTATCCCTTGTCTATCCCTGGAATTTAATATTCAGTAGAGCCCAATAAAAATTCAAACGGGTGCCTGGAATTTAATATTCAGTAGAGCCCAATAAAAATTCAAACGGGTGCTTACCCCTGATTCAATCAGTGCCTACCTCTGATCCAATCCCAAGACACTGAGTCAGCTCAATACTTGCAATACCAAAAAAACATTCAATCCAAAAAAAACAAACGGGCCTGACGCGTCTTCTTGTTGAATACTCTATTTCCATGTGCTGGTGTGCTACCTAGTACCTACCATCGTCTCATATTTTTATTTAGAGGTGGCAGAACCCGACCCGACCCGACAAACCCGCTCGACCCGGAGTAGCCCGATATGACCCGAAACCCGAAAATGATCCGACAATAGATAACCCGATATCCGACCCGACCTGATTTGATATGACCTGAAACCCGAAAAGACCCGACAACAGATGACCCGATACCCGACCCGACCTGATTTGATATGACCCGAAACCCGAAAAGACCCGAGATCAGATGACTCGGTACTCGACCCGACCCGGATAGACATGACCCGAAATCCAAAATGACCCGAGATCACATTACCCGCCGACCCGACATGACCCGCAATCTGAGATGACCCGACTTGACCCGAACACAACAAATCAGAGACCCGAGATCAACTTAACAAACCAGAACAAACTCCGATTTGAATATTTGGCCTTATCAAACTGATATCAACCTATCAATTAATATTATACTAGTACATGTCTTGATTAAAATGAACTCTTGACATCAACTTATCAAATCAGGTATTGTATTAGATATAAGGCCGAATCAAAATCAATGCATGTACTGAACTCTTCAAGACAGAACAAGAATAAAAACAAGATACTATATCGAATACAAGCAAAAGTGCAAAACATCTTGACAACAACTTATCAAATCAGAATGAACTCTTTAAAATAAAAAACTTTGGTAATTGTCGCATATCACATATCACATAGAAACCATCTTGACAACAATTTATCAGAACATTAACTTATCGCATATCAATTAGCAGATTGCACATAATAATTTATATTTTGACAATTGTCGCATCTGTAGAATTTTTTTCAAATAGGCTAAAACATAAAGAAAGAATCCATTTCAATCACAACTACAAATACTAACAAATACAATTTATTAGATCATTAGCCTCATACAATGAAAAAGAATAATAAATAACTCTAAGGATAAATAAGCTCAAACTCTATTCGGTCAATTCGACCCGACTCGAACCCGAAATACCTGAAACCCGACAAATATCAACGCATGATAACCCGAGACCCGACCTGATCAGACCTGTGACCCATTAATCTTTTGAAGACAAACTGACCCGACTCACCCGACCCGAAAGACCCGAAACCCGAAAATACCCGAAACGAGATAATTGAAACCCAACCTGATCCGAACCCGAAAGACTCGAAACCCGAAAAATACCTGAAACTAGATAATTGAAACCCGACCCGACTCGAACCCGAAAGACCCGAAACCCGACAAATATCAACGCATGATGACCCGAGACCGACCCGGCCCGTCCCGTGACCCGATAAACTTTTGAATTCAAACTGACCTGACCCGCCCGACCCGAACCCGAACCCGAACCCGCCCGACCCGCCCGATTTGCCACCTCTATTTTTATTACACCAACTCTATGAGAAGGCACTGATTCTCATATTTGTTCCATCAAAATTCTGATCACCAGGGACAATATATCTATTTGTTTTGGCATTCTTTTTATTTTAATGAAAATTACAGAGAGAAGGCGTTAGAGACAAAATCCATCATCAGTACACATAAAATGGAAGTTATTAAGAAATAATTTGCTTTTATTCAGTTTTTTATTTGGTTATTCATTTAATTTTTTGTACATTTACTTTCTATATTAGAAAATATTACTTCAACTTTAGAAAAAATATAAGAATATGTTAGATGAATTTTTTTTATTTAAATATCATGCGTATTCACTTTGAAACTATTCTTAACAATTTAGTTTTAACTTTATGATGATGGTCAATCAAAGTTTTAAATTGTAGAAAAATTCTCTAAATTGCGGATGATACAATCAATATTCGATTTTATTAGTTATTACGAGTAAACTTTCAAAAAATATCAAACCGAATAAGTGTTATCCAGTTCTTTTTCTTCACCTTTTATTCATTTTGTTTTATATTATATGTAATTTCTTGTTCCCTAAACAACCCTAGCTTTTTTATCAACATTTAAAAAATGAAATAACAAATAAACAAGTATATATTTCTGCATGATCAAGTTTGAGCTGTTATAATTTTAAAGTGTGCGTTAAAAATAGTTAAATGTGCATTTTAAGGAGTTCAAAAAAATTCTTCAACAAAAGAAAACTTTATTATGTGGAGGAAATTGCTGTCGTCCCCTCTCATCTCTCTGTCCCTCTTCTCTTCTTTATTTTACAAAATAGCCACTCTTCTTTGTTTTATAAAAAGAATATGGTTCAAATTTTTCTGCGCTACTTGTACCGCGCAACAGAAAATCTAAATTCTTGTAAAACTTGTTTCTATTTTGCAATTTTAGCCCTCGACAAATTGTAACCTCTCTACAATTGTTTCTATTTTAAAATTGTAACCCTCGATAAACTTCTCAACTCACTTTTTACTACAATATTACAGCATCTTACATGACATAGATGTGCTCGTAAAACTCCTTTGACTTGGGCTTTTTCAGATAAGAGTAGTTGATTTACCGTCAACATCTTAATTTTATTTTGTTTGTGCTGCTATATTTTATATTATATTTGTTTTTAGAGGAGGGTTCCAATGCCTACTTTTGTTGTGTCTCATCATGCCCATTAACTTAAAAAATTAATTAATTATTTTTTTAAGACTTTAAATATCAAAACTAATTGATTGAATATTTCATATATGTCATAATACATGTGTATAAAAAATATTGTAACATTTTAGTTTAATTTCATTGGTCATCTAGAGCTAACAAAATCAACGTTTCAAAATTATTGGATTTGAACCGTTAATTTTGTTAGCTCTAGATGACCAATGAAATTAAACTAAAATGTTACAATATTTTTTATACACATGTATTATGACATATATGAAATATTCAATCAATTAGTTTTGATATTTAAAGTCTTAAAAAATTAATTAATTAATTTTTTAAGTTAATGGACATGATGAGGCACAACAAAAGTAGGCATTGGAACCATTCTCTTGTTTTTAATATATAAAGTATATTTTTTAATAATATTTAATATTTTGAAAGAAATTTATATATATATATATATATTTTATATATAATTGTGTCTACTTTGATGAAATTTTGGATCCGTCACTGGTGTACCTTGACGACTGAAAAACTGGAGTATAAGTAAAAAAACAAAGAGGACAAAAGAGCGCACCTTCCAATCGATGGCGTGGAAGAATCCGACGAAATTATCAACCGCCGGTGCGAATCCGGATCGGAGCTCGGACGAGATCCGCTGGAGCAGATCCGAGAGCAGATCGACATGCTCGTTCATCGCCACCTTCACCTCCTCCACTACTCTATGCACTTGCTCCATTTCTCACTTCTCTTAATTCTGATCCTGATCCTGTGCGAGAAGGAGAAACGAGCAACTGAGATCTGAATATCTGAGAGAGAAATCGAGAACCGAGAACTGAGATTCTGAGAAGGTGCAAGAGAAGTGCTTCGAAGACTGGAGAAGGAAACCATTATTCCTGAAAAGTGGGACCCATATCTCAGTGGAGATTGATAACAAATAAGAAGTTTTTGGGCTTTATAGTAGGCAAGGATTATTGTTTCTCTTTTAGGCCTTTATGTTGGCCCGGTTTATTTTGGGAACGGTCTGGTTTGGTTTCTTTATGTTTAAGGGTTTAATTTAAGGCCTCGTGAGACGATCCATTTTCATTTAGCGACCGGTTTGGTTTTCCAACAAATTGGCGCAGAAATTCCAAGCACTGTTTGTTTTTGTACGTATAAGTACTCGAAAGGCCGAAACTCCCGAGCTCTACTACGAAAGACCTCTTTAACGAAAAGAAAGTTTTGTGCTTACGAAAATTTGAACTCATAATTTTTGATACATTCTAATTAGTTATCACTAAAGTATTAAATCATTAATTCAAGCATTGTTTGTTAAATGGTTGTTAAATTTCGGTGCAACTCCTTTGAGATTGTTTGGAAACACAAAATACCCAAAGTACCATATAAGAGTTCTATTATAAAATTATATAAGATAGAAAATAAAACTATATATTTTCAGCTGTAGTATCAAAATCACGAGTCGGTTTTGAATTAGAGGAGGAATATAATGCCTCTACTTTTGTGTGTTTTCATTGTGTTTCTAAAATCTACTTCATTCATTATGCATATTTTTTATGCAATTAAATCTTGATCATTCATTAATTTTAATCTTGATCATTCATTAATTTTAATAAATGACGTAAATTTGTGACACTCAGCCTGTCATTCTCTCAACGACAAAAAGCTGCAATAGTTTTCAATGGCGCGGATCCATTTCCTCGATCCGGACATCATTTGAAGATCAAAATAACTCTGGTCATTTATGCAGGAAAATATTAGATCTGAGCCGTTGATTGAACGAAGGGCTCAAATTTTGACCCTTCCTGGGTCCAGCCGCCAGCAGATACGGATTCTTCACGTAGAAAGTCGTAAAATCGAGTGGTAGCTGTTGCAGTGCCCTCTCTTTCTTCTTCTTCTTCAATACTAGTAGGTGGTGTCGGGGTTGGTAGAGGAGAAAAAGAGAGAAAAAACCAGTACTTTCTATTTTTTTTTTTTTTTGAGAGGACACCACTACCTACTACCCAACACAAAAAAGGGTATAAACCAGACAGAGACACAGCATTGGTGCATCTCCAATTTGTCAGATCAGAATCTACTTGGATTCCACATCACTTCAGGCAAATCTTGGATTCCACAAATGGAGGCCTCGTCACTCACCTCTTCTTCACGCTCTCTTCTCCTTAAACCCTCTTCGTATCGTTTTCTCTCTCCCTCCATCTCGCCCAAATCTGTCTCCTTCTCCAAGTAAGTTGACAAATTAGAACTTCGACTAAATTAGTAAGTCTGATTCTTTGCACTATCTAGTTTCCAAATAAGCACTGTTTTTGTATCCCTCTCGTTCCAATACAATTTTTTTGATTGGACTTCACTTTGTGAAGATATTCATTGTTCAATTAAGTATCAAAATTTTGAGAAGTAAAGGAAGTTTTTGAATGAAAAGAAGTAAAGGAAATTGTTATCTTTCTTTAAAATAATGAGGAAATTGCATACTGTGGTTTTGCTATTTCAGTGCTGGGAAGTTCATTTTGTGAGAAATCAACTCTTTAGCAAAGCTGGAATTTACATATTAAATTGCTGCTTGGTGCAGATCTTGGGAGAAGAAGATAAACCTTGTATCACTGAGGGTCATGGCAAGTGCACAAAATGTTACGACAGTACCAGTTGATGATTCAATTAACCCAACAGTGAAATCTCTCAAACCGTCAAAGACAATGGCAATTACAGATCACGCAACTGCACTTGTACAAGCCGGCGTTCCTGTGATCCGACTTGCAGCTGGTGAGCCTGATTTTGACACACCTGCTGCCATCACTGAGGTAATAACTGTAAATTCTTAGTCCAATTTTGGGTAATTTGTTCAATCTAAATAGAAAAGTAATTTGTCTTGCTGCAGCTTAAGATTATATTTGTCCAGAAAAAAGTTTCAAAAACCAAAATAACTATTAGTTGCTTTTAATTTCATTTTGATATTTTCCTCGTATCTATGTTTGAAGAAAAATCATTTTTTCATTCTCATGCTGCATTTTTATTTGTAATTAAGATGTAAGAACTCTTTTTGTGTGTTTTCTCAGGCTGGTATCAATGCCATAAGAGAAGGTCATACAAGGTACACGCCAAACACCGGTACACTGGAACTGAGAAAGGCTATTTGCCATAAGCTCAAAGGTAAATTTTCATACTATATGATAGACTTAGGTCAATGTAGTCTTATAGCTAATAAGGGTTTGCTACTTAGATTTTAATATTTTATCAATTCAGTTTAGGTGTAGTGACCTTTATTATTAACCTTCGATATTTAACAAAATAATTCTATTATGTGAAATAACAGAGGAGAATGGGTTGGACTACACTCCAGATCAGATAATGGTTAGTAATGGCGCCAAACAGTGTATTATGCAAGCGGTATTAGCTGTTTGCTCGCCTGGTGATGAGGTATATATTTTCTTTTATATTCAATATCGTCTCTTCAATTCAGTACTTTTAGTTTCATGAGTTCCAAATAGGAGGGATTATTTAAGCTGAAAAGGAAAGCACAGTATATTTTGCTCAAAACTACATTTTTGTAATCTAAATGCAACCTTTTATATAACATAACTCTGTAACTCTTTCAGTTGTACCCTTTTGTTGATATAACATACACTTTGATGAGATATAATTTTTACTCTTGATTACCTTTCTCAGAATAAGGTATGGCAAATAGTCCTGGACTGGTTTCGTTTAGAGCTTTATAGTTATAAATGCTTCTTTTATGAGATATATTAAGTATCTATAATTTAATCATGAATCCTAAATCTTCTAGGGCTTAATATTAAAATTAATATTCCTTTATAACTTCTACTAGGTTTTGGTTCCTGCCCCATTTTGGGTGAGTTATCCAGAAATGGCTCGGTTAGCAGGCGCCGAACCTGTTATCCTCTCAACTGACATATCTGACAACTTCTTGCTCAGACCTGAATTGCTTGCCTCTAAAATAAATGAAAAATCAAGGGTTCTTATTCTCTGCTCACCTTCAAACCCTACTGGGTCTGTCTACCCGAAAGAGCTTCTAGAACAGATTGCTGATATTGTCAGGAAACACCCCAGACTTCTGGTGAGTTCTTTCATGCTTCATATATTATTCTGGTAAATTCTAATATGCAGCTGAAGGGGTAATTCATGTTTGCCTTCAAAATATTAAAAAAAATATCATGCGTACTGAACATATACTGACGAGCATAGCCAAATTTGATTGACATGCCTGCAAAATATTAGAATGTGTGTTTCAAGCATTCAAAAAGATGACACAAGCCTGAAGCTTAGAACACACCCTCCCATCCCACCCCACCCCCAATTCTTGCACTCTAAGGAAATATCAAATGCAGGCTTGTTTGAAAATTTTGATTCATTTAAAGAGGTTACAGACGCTTATATTTGCTGTGTTAAGTGTGTAGATCTGTTTATCTTTTTGTGGTGTATGTCATACTTCAATGGATTGCACAGGTATGCATGGAATATTCCCAAAACCATTCAAGAAATATAAATATTACGTCATCTCTTACTTGACAGGTAATCTCGGATGAGATATATGAGCACATTATATATTCACCAGCCAAACACACCAGCTTTGCAACTTTGCCAGGAATGTACGACAGAACTTTGACTGTCAATGGATTTTCAAAGGTAAACATTTCACTTTTAATAATTTAAAGTGTCACATGATATAACGGAAGCTCTGTGATAGTATTCAAAGGTACTGTTTCATTATTGATAACTTTTTGTCACATGATAAATGGAAGGATGGCAATATGGATACAAATTTTATAATAACCCAATATGAAAATAATATATCATGGTATTATTAAAATGTCTTTGGGGGAAATTATGTGAAGTGTTACAATATGTTTCCTTCATTTCGTAGGCATTTGCAATGACGGGTTGGAGGCTGGGATACCTTGCATGCCCAAAACATTTTCTCTCTGCATGTGCAAAAATTCAAAGTCAGGTACTCCCTCTCTCTCTCTGTGTTACTGCTCTCGGCTGAAGCCTCATGTTAACTTTCTACTAACCTGAACTACCAAGATTGAGTTTAAGAAAGAACTGGAAGTAAAGAAAGTGAGATATGACCACAAAAGTTTGAAAGATGAAAAACTGGGTGCTCTTTGAGAAATTAGGTCATATTGTGCATATTTTAATAGAATTAGACAAGATATTTTCATTTTTAGTGGTATGCAACACATGTTGGTATTTTAAATAATGATCATGCTTTAATTAGATAGTTCTTTTCCTTAAATATCAGAACACTTCTGGTGCAAGTAGCATCTCACAGAAAGCAGGGTTAGCAGCTCTGAACTTGGGTTATGGCGGTGGAGAAGCCGTGTCAACTATGGTTAAGGCTTTTCGGGAACGCCGGGATTTCTTGGTCAAGAGCTTCGGAGAATTACCAGGTGTTAAGATCTCAGTACCGCAGGTACTAATTTGAGTACTCTTGTTCTACTTTTGTCAAAGAGTCCAAAATTCTTAATTAATTTTTGCCCTTTTTGGTATTTCTTTTAAATCTTTTGAGGGATGAGTTTGTGTTGTACAGACATGAGTTTGTTGGTTATCAATTTCCATTTCATGGACCAAACTTCAGAGCTTTTCGAGAACTGCAGTAGTCAAACGGAAAAATAATTTCCGTTACTTATCAGCAACCACTTGATATAAAATTAGTGTACACAAGATTTTAAAGCCAAAAGGCTAGAAAAACAAATTCAGATTGACCTTTATATTGGTACAGTTTTAACTTTGTAAAGCATACATGTGATACTGTGCTGTCCATTGTCCAAGGTGCCAATATGAAAGATTAATTTCCTAAAAGGCCATAATCTAGTTCAGAGGTTATGTATGATTTGTGTACATTCCCTTCCTTTATTTAATGTTCACAGTATTTTGTTGCAAATGCAGGGGGCATTCTACCTATTTATCGATTTCAGTGCTCATTATGGGTCTGAGGTTGAAGGGTTTGGTACCATTAAAGACTCCGAATCTCTTTGCCGTTTCTTTCTCGACAAGGCCCAGGTTCGGTCCAATACACTGCACTTCAATTAATTTTAAAGTTAATTCTTTAAATGCTACTTTTAATATTCTTTTTCTTATATTTGGGAACAG
Source organism: Eleocharis quinqueflora (assembly GCA_964058865.1). Classification (NCBI taxonomy): domain Eukaryota; kingdom Viridiplantae; phylum Streptophyta; class Magnoliopsida; order Poales; family Cyperaceae; genus Eleocharis; species Eleocharis quinqueflora. The sequence continues at coordinate 57,130 of CAXKVX010001978.1, read as the reverse complement.
ACCTGAATTCCTGATTGTAGTCATGTCAAAGCCAGGAAAATGTACCCTTGTGTTGTCTATGAAATTGTCTAGACTTTCCATCCTGCTTTTCATATATATGATACCTAAAGAAGAAGGGCACTTCAGCCATTCTTTTAAGCCGAGTTCTTGACTATCAAACTGAGATGCTGAATGCTTTATGAAAGTACCGGAAAGAGATGGTTATTCAGTCATTTCCAAATATGTTATGTCTTGAAATTTTTTCACAAGCAATTGTATTTTGGACTGTGTTAGGTTGCCCTTGTACCTGGAGATGCATTTGGTGATGACAAGTGCATTAGAATCTCTTATGCAGCATCTCTGACAACACTGGAAGCTGCAGTAAGTAAGATAAAAGAAGGCATGATGCTTCTCAAGCCTCCTGTTGCTGTCTAATAGGTTATTAGTTGGACACTTTAGTCGCAGCAGCTGTCTTATTGAGTGACATGTTATGGTTGAGGTTTTGGAATAATTTAGGCATAATAAATGGGATTTTGAGTAAGCAGGGTTGTGTAATTGTTTGACCATTGGTGTTATAGCAAATTTTAGAAACAATATTTTGGATGTTGTTTGTATTTTGCATGTCATTCTCCCTGTAATATAAGTTCATAGAACAGGGGAAAAAATAATTGTCTGATAAAATGAAAATTAATAATAAACGAAGAGAGGGACTCATCAATCACTTCAGTTTACGAACTTGTGGGTATTTATTTTTAATGCCAATGCCCAATATATACTCGTGCATGGAGCTTTTTTATTTTGTATTATCGTTGCATTAATTCTTTGAAAAGTAGTAAGCTTATATTAAAAAAAATCTCGTTCAACAAAATACATTAAATACCTTCTCACTTCACAACCCCTTGAAATGCAATTGCTAATGCAAATCCATAAATTGTCTAAACAAAACTTGTTACGTATTAGCAGCTCGAAGTCACCATATCTTATGTTTAAACCACACAGGAGGGGGAAAATACTGTTCACTTTTTGTTAAGATAAAAGGGTGGACTCTAACAATTATACCACGTTGCGGTATACCAAGTCTTTTTAGGACTACTCAAAAGATAAAAAGAAAAAATGATGAAAATACAGATCAAATGTCTTCTTTAGTAGGTTTGGCGCAGGTCCAGGAGGCAGATCTCTTAATCAAGGGTTTCATGGCCTTGTCTTCTCCTAAAGAAATCATACCGAGGTGAGATGGGTCTTCTAACAACATTTTGGACACTAAGTACCCTGCAATCGACCATGTCTGGAATTTTCTTGCTTGTTTCCCGACGTACCGACCAAGTGTACCATCATAGTATTCAGGCCAGCCATCCTTCTGGAGCCGGGACTCGGCAAGCTCAATGGCTTTTCTTGCAATCTGAGGCCGGCCGGTCTTTATGCATGCGGCTGTGAGTAGCCATAGAAGCACTAGAAAGTAAACAAGAAAGAGGAATTAGGTACAATTTTTCAGCTCCAAGCAAGCATATGAAATGACAAAGATCAACTGCAACACATCCTTGTGAAGCTAAAAAAATGCCATGCTGTGCAGAACCTAATTACATATATAAATATTATAAATTTGCTCAAAAATACGTTAGTTCGAATTTCCTATTTACTTCAAAAAATATACTAACTATAACACTCCAAACATTTAAATTAGGGTCGCTAAGGCAGAGGCTAAGAAAATATCAAAATAGATCTGACAGGTGCAAAAATGTTATTTATTATGCATATTTTCAATTATGAAGCGAAGTTTGAGAACTAATAGATGTCTTTCATATAAATAGTTAAATGTCATCGCATATGGTGATGTATTCTTTGTTAGTGCGATGATGTATTCTTTGTTACTGACTGCACACGGATTGCAGTCACTGAGCAAGCCCTATTTGAGGTTACCCTATTCTATAACCTTGAGAGATCTTGAACCATAGAGCATGCAAAGTTTTTGGCAGTGGAGCTGATATACACAGGTTTTCTGCGCCTGGTGGAGTGAAGTGACAGAAGTCTTGAGAATACATATAATGTCAGTGAGACAAATGAAATTGCTCCAAAATCTCCTCTAGCCTAATCTTTGGTCAAAACAATAAAAATTTAAGAGCAATAAAATGGATGTTGTTGCTAACCAACTACGGTCCCAACTTGCACACAGCATCACTTTAGTATCCCAACAGAGTATAAGAACCTTTCATAGAATTACCTGGCCAGGATCCACCATTGTGGTAGCTCCAACGGGTGTTCTTGGGATCACAACCGGTGACAATGCGCCATTCGTGACTCTCAATGGCAGGGTAAGTTATCTTGAGGGGCACCTCCCCTATGAGTTCCTGCCACCGCTCCTCTATCAAGTCCATTATCGCCGTCGACTGCTCCGGTGTAGCTAGTGATGAAAGGATTGCCACAAGATTTCCCAGAGCAAACCACCTGAAGTCCATTCGGGCAGGGCTCACATTTCCTGTATTTTTTCCCTTTAGAATCATATACTACGCCATTATGTATGTGTTGGTTGTATGACAAAGGATGCATTTTCCTAACTGTTTCCTTTTACATTTCCTTTTCCATGTATTGGTGTCAAAGGCTGGGTGTTTGTGGATTAGCTAGATCTGGCATTCTATTAACAATACTTAAATTGAGCCTCAATATGTATATCCAATACCACAATGATATTGGATCTAGCCAGTAACATTGCAAAATCCCACAAGCTCAATTCATACCTATGAAATAACCACCTCGACAAGGCATGAAGTCAAAGACCCAATCAGGGATAGAGTCAGGAATAACATTGAATTTGTTTGTTGCTGTGTGGGAATATTCCTCAGTCTTGTACCGATAAATGTCATTTAGCTGCTGGAAGTCAAGCCAGAAGTAGCTCCTCATATGATAGCTCAGTGCATGTAATCTCTTGACGATTCGCTCAACAAATTCCTTCCCCTCTGCATCGTGTTTTAACATAAAAAGCGCACATCTCAAGGACATAAAAAATAAGGATTGGATTTCAATTGGGTAACCATAAATGCCCTGAAAAGAAAAACAGAATATATTAAGATAACAGAATGGCATACTGCCTTGATGAGGAGCTGCTATTTATTGTACCACTCAATGGAAAGTTCAAAACTGCACATTGTTTTGATTTCGCAAACACAATAGTTAGGAGGCATCAATTCCCTATTTTAAAAGGGAGTTTTACCAACATAAACTTGTATTCTACCTCAACGTAAAACTGATACAGGAAAAGTCCATCTTGGGCATAACCCTATCCACACAGAACTCCACATGGAGAAAGGAAAATATCAGTCACATACACATCGTAGGGTACAACCTGTACAAGTACCAAAATCTGGAACTGGAGAGAGATAAAAAAAAATACTCCTGATTTGGTTTATCATCATTCAGCTAAAAAATGCATTCGTAGAAGGAAAGAATTGCACAAAATACATGAGCAAGACTACCCAAATCCTTACTTATGATACAGAAATATTACAAATAAATGATATGTATTTCCAGCATCTCTTAGTTCTCTGTATGGAACTCCACATTTACAATGAGCAACAAAGAACATTCTATCCCCAAGTAAAGTTAAAAATGCTTCAAATGAAGAAGAGATGAAGAACATAGACGATTAACCAAAAGGCAACTTATAACTCTTGGAATGAAAAAAAGCTGTTACTCACCATCCTTCGATCAATCATAGAACAACCGTCAGCACAGAGCAAGGTAGGAAAAGTGTCGAACCCCTCAGACAAACACAAAGCCAAAATCAGCCTCATGCCCCTCTGACAGTCATCCGTCTCAGCCAGCGACGAATCCCCGGTGTGCTTGGTGTATGCCCTCAGCAATATAATCCACCAGAAACCTGAATCAACAGGCGCAACCCGCCCGATAGCGCTCTCTCCAAAATCTGCTATGAGAGTGTCAGTCTTGCGGGCTGGGTCGTGAAGCACCTTAAAGGAGGCTGGCATAGCACCTTCACCGAGTTTGAACCGGTCGACCCTCTTCTCCCAGCCTTGCAAATGGAGGGTTTTCAGGAGGAAGTTTTTTACAATTTCAGGTTCACCGTTCATGAGGAACGCTAATGCACTCGGTACGAAATCACGGACAAACACCTGGTATACATGGATAATTAGTGGATAATTAGTGGTGGAATTTGAGGTTTCAATGCACAATTTAGAATAAATCTGGGTAAACTAAACTTAACTCGGGCATGCTGATGGAGCTTAATTGTAAATCATGAGGCTAATTTTTCATTTAAAGCCATATATTGGAACTGGTATTATCATGAGGTTATTTATATAACGCACAAGTGATGGTAGATCAAGAGGCTATTTTTCATTTAATTACCATCTTTTATTACTGGCATGATACCAAATTGCATCTATTTATAAATTGTAAACCTGATTTCTTTAGCAGTTCTTCACTCATTTAAGTGTTTAATAACACATGTAAGAGATGAATCAAGGCTAAATAGTATTCAATATATGTTTTACATTGCTCCACTTCATTTTCCTTTCCTTTTCTCATACTGAGGATTATTTTGCAAATGTTTTGTTTTTAACTTAAAAGTCATTTTTACAAATCTCATGTCTCTTTCTTTTAGAATTATGTTTTCTTTTTGCTCTATTTGGTACACAACAGGACAATGCAGACCGAATTACGCTAGGCAAAGATTTTCTGTTTCAGGCAAATTTTGCAAAAATAAGAATCAACTGCTGCAAGGTAGGTTATAGATTGATGACATAATTGCACAGCTAATAGTCAAGTAGATTTGATATCATATATATCTAAAAAAAAGTTTTATATATAAAAAGCAAATAAAAGATATGTATTAATAACTACCTGATCATAATTCAAAACCTCCTCTGAGGCATGATCATAGGCAGCAATGGTCCCCACCGGCTGCCCCTTGAAGAACACTAAGGATCTCCTGAGTGCCTCCCAAGCCTCACCCACCATGGGATGTGGATCAAACGCCTCGTTTCGGGATGACAAAGGAGTACCAAAGCCTGATGACCTGTACCCTGGTGAGTACAAACTATCATAACTCTCCAGCTGTCGCACATTTATTGTGAGTTCGCTGAAGGATCTCTCATCAAAGGACCTCTTCCTCTCTATCTTAAGTTTTGGTTTGTCTAAGAGCTTTGACAAATCAAGGTCATCGGCATCAGTCACTGATGATGTGGTGTTCCCCCCTTTATAATTGTCTGGACCCTCCATTGGCTGAAAAAACTGGCGAGCGTTAGCCGAGGTGGTGATGCTGGGCCAAAGGTGTGACAGCATTAGTTAGGTACAAGAGGGGTTGTGCATTTCAAAGAATGATTTCAATTATATGTCTGGTTTAGCCAATTTGTTGCATTGTTTTGTAGATGATACATAGAATTGCACAGTACGAAATGAAAATTATCAAAGGCCATTTCAGAGATCAAGGGTTTGACCAAACAAATAATCAGTTGTTCATTAACAAATGAGTCGATTACATAAACCAAACACAAAATCAATATAGACCACCGGAGATGTTTTAATTGACCATACAAAGATTCTATTCGCTCTAGTATTGTATTTCACCGGAGTGCATCGAAGGATTAAAACTAGACGGAGATGAATTTTACAAATAAAGTAAATCTAGTAAAGAAATCGATACTACATCAACTAGATAAGTACCTTCAATACTTGCAAAATTTTCAAACAAGAATAAAGGAATCAAAGGGGAACTAAACAGTTCTCTCAAAATCATAAATTTTACTAAATCCACTAGGTTTCTCCGGAAATCTTTGAGAAACTTTTCCGATTAGCAGTGGGCAACGCATACCTTAGGATATTGAATTGAAAATTTTCACAATTTTGAAGGAGATCCGATCGAATGGAGAGAGAGGAGGGGAGAGGAGGGGAGAGAAATGTTTGGTGAGGGGTTTTATAGAGATTAGAAAGGGGTTAATCACTTAAACTGTGTTTTTTGAAAAATTTAATACATTCTTACAATCTTACTCTTATTATAGAGGCAACCGGAAGCAAACTGTCAATGCCACGTCATCATCCGGTCAAATTGGAACTGCAGTTTAAGTTGCCTGTTGCCTCTCTCTATTTGTAATTTTGTATGCTTAAATTAATGCTTAATTTGGTGTCCTTTAAATAAGAATTAGTAATTTAAATTCTTGATTTAAATTACAAGTTTTCTACTTTCTTCTTGTGTCTGTATCACAAAGAAATTATTTCAAGGACGGATCAAACAAAATAATAATAAAAAAGATAAAATATGCAATAATTTCGTAGACTGAGGCATAATTAGTTTGATAATCAAAGTCAAAATGCATTGAATTAACGCGAAAATACGTTGCTTATCCGTGCTAATTTCTCGCCCCTGGTTTTGAGTTGTAATAAAGATAATATTTCGTAGATATCAATATGATACCGACTATTGATATTTATATTATTATGCATATTTAGTTAAGTTATTATACACATTATTTGAGTTATTATGTATGTTATTTCATGTTATTTTTGTACTAAAAAATATTATGCATTTTAACAAAATAATTTGCATAATAATTCAAATTGCGTACATAATTATTTCAGTACAAAAACTAATATGCATAATAATTCAAATAATGTACATAATAATTTAACAAAATGTGCATATAACATCGATATCAATATTGATATCTACGTATATGTTCTCTTGTAATAAATGAAATCAAATGTCTATATATCCAAAATAGTGGAACAAATCTTATCCAAACAATTTTTACAAATGCAAAGTTGGATAATACCGAAGATACGAATAATATATATTCAGGACATTAATATTAATATCAAAGTTTGAGAAATGCAAATTTTATGAGCCTTTTGATTCCATATTTGCACTTGTACGGTCCTTGAGATATTATTTGCATTTTCTCACGAATGCTCTAAATATATATATTCTTTTTTCACATGAAGCCACTTTTTATTAGTAAATTCTATTGATTGCGACTTGATAATTGGTATGACTTATAATGCGATATCAAATTCGCATCACACTACCTTTTGGAAAATATTTCCGATTATTATCATTTATTTATGGAAGAAAAGGACGTGATATTCCATTCTTGTTTTGACTTTGTTTATATATTGGCGGATGCATAAATGCAGTATTTCCTTCCATCATACTTTGAATCAATCTTTATTTTTTGTGTGCTCGACAATAAATTGACTAAAGAACATTTAAATTTAGAATCTTTCTTCTTCAAAAGATATTTTAATTTGACAGGTTACTCAAAATTGGATAAACCTACATCACTTTCAATACCCTCTTTTCAACCTTTCCTTTTCTCCTCCTAGACAAAATTGAAAGAGTAGGCGGCTTCAAATTTGTATGTATAGTATAATTTTTTTTTTCTATTACTCGATGGTGATGTGAAGAGTTTCAATGGTCAATATATTCTGAGCTCCCCCATGAAATTGCAAAATAATGCTAAAATCAATATATAAGTTAACGATAATATTGATATGTTGAAAATGTACAGAAGACATAGGTACTAGAGAAAAAGGCAAATAAATAGATCAACCAGATTGAATTTTATATTCTTAGCTTGCTGTATAAACAAAAATATCATAAGCAACATCAAAAGACAATACAATAAACAATTGGGAAACGAGGGATCTTTTCTTCACGTCTAACTTCCAAATGAAAATTCAATCAAAAAAATATTCCAAATGAAAAGAGGCACCGACTGACAACTTTCACACAGAGAACACAAGACTCCCACCTAACCCTTTGCCATTAATTTTATTTCAAGAATAAGTTTCTAGTACAAAACAGTTCACGCCTCTCACCAGGCTTTTATATCTTACAGAGGAAAGGAAGAGAAATAAGGTACTGAATAAAATAATTATTTTCTTTCTAGATTACATTCTCTATCTCATACAAAATCTGTCTTCCTAATTACACTATCAAATAATGTGTACATCTAGCATAAGGTTGCCTCCTATTTCTGAAAATATGATAGAATCTTGTGTATTCTCTGAACCAACTGTCATATATACTAATACTCCATCTCAAGTTGGCATGTACAAGTTTGTCATGCCCAACTGGTCGATTATGGTAGTGAAATCCTTGCTTGAAACATAAAACAAATGATAATTACAAAATATTCTCATCGCAGAGTAATCAAAATTCTTGTTGTCGTACAAGGTGACATTGATGGCATCAATGGTTACTTCAAACGGACCACACTCCCTCAACCAATCATGCATTTGTTCAATTTAGTTTTAACAGATAAAAATATGTGTTACTCTATTTAAATACAAACAGTGTAAAAAGTTTTTTTGCTAAATGATTATTTAGTAGAGAATAATAGCAATTAGATAAAAGGTATATATATGTGACCTCAAATTCTTGCAAACGCATCTGATCATATTTGAAGTGATCGATTAAGTTAATGGATTTCCTCTATTTCTGATCAATCGATGTCAACAGTCAACGCACTCTAACTGTGTGTTGCATCCATTGCAGAAACCATCTTGACTAATACGGCTTCTTTGTACCCTCCATTGTCCATTGCCGAGCCAGCCATGCTCTTGGCAACCTGCACTTGCTGCAGACTTGAACCATGATTGGATGACCGTAGTTGTTGACTCGAACACTCTTTGAACATGACTTCTCATCGTGTTAAGAAGTCGGTACACATCTTTGGTGCGCCCTTTGGTGGCATAGGCATGGAAAAGGGCTGCCAGCTGGCTCTCATCTGGTACTACCTATGTGGAAAGCAACATCAGATATGTGAGGATAAGTTTGGGCATCAACCGAACAAAATTGACTATCATATTTTGTGTTGGAACAAAATTGGGAAATCTAAGTTCTACAGGTGATGCATCAGTCAGAATATTATCATGTAACTACTAACTACCATGCTATATTCTACACAACCACAACCCATGTAACAGCATCATATAACTGGGTTACTAAGAAATCCCTATATATAACAGTTCAATTGTGGATTTCAGAGTAGTATTATCTCTATGTCAGACTAATAAAAGTAACAACACAGTCCCTTATACAACCAGTTTAGAGAGCAAGTTGTAAGTCAGGGACACAACCTTGCTTTAAAATATCAATCATACTCAATTTAGGCACCAACACTGCAAGGCTACCCTTATCTCATCAGCAATCTAGCTAATATCAACAATTTAAATTGGTCTCATTTTGTTTCATTTCCAATACAGATCAGGTACAATACGAATAGATATGAGTAGGAGTCGTACAAAGAGAGCACGTAATGATTAGTAACAAAACTACCAGGAAACCATGCATTTAGTGAATTTAGTGAATGCATACCATTTGTCATTATGAACTATCAGCTAAGACCTAAGACCATAGGTAATCAATAGGTAATCAAGCAAAGATAGCATCATACAGATTTTCTGATGCTTTTGATTTATTCAGGAGTTGGTTGTCATTTTTATCTGTCTGCAATGATTGACATGCTATTTGGCCCTTTTCATTTCTTTATGGAATTATATACATTCTGAAAACTAGGAGAGGGGGGGCGCCGACGTTGGGGGAGGCCGGAGGGGTGGCGAGATGACCGTTGAAGGAAGAGTTTTGTATTTTTGTTTAACAATGCACGTTTCCCCGTAGGTCACACCAACCAGCATCCTCTGCACCCAGTTATAACTGGGTGCTGTCTGCACCAGTCAATTCGTGCCCTACAATTAGATCCAACGGTCTAAGAGCAATGATTGGTTCAGAAATTAAAAAAAAAACTGACCGAAATCTGCCCTTATTTCCCGCCTCTCCTATTATTTCTGAAACGATTCAGTAGAAGATTTTCTATTCTCTACTTGCCATTTCCTTTCTCCAGAACAGATTTTGCCTAGATTTTGCCAATTCTCTCACGGGTGACAAATTTTCCAAATAAAATTTTCGTGGTTCTCTCTCCTGATCACTTGGTGCTCTTTTGTCTTTTCTTTTGGCTGCTGCAGAGTTTGAGAAGAAATCATAACTGACAACTGTTGGCAATATGGAGGTATAAACTAATTTAAGTTGGTACCAATATGCGGTATCTATGGTATGCTGCTTTGATTTGTTGATGTTTTTCACGGTACGAATCTTTGTATAAATTGGTATCAGAAACATTCTACCCAACTCAAATATCATATTTGAAATGCCAAGGCAGGGGCCGAATTCCACCAAATGCATATGAACGTAAATAGTGTATTTTTTCATTCATTCTTTTATTTCTTATTGCTTTCACTTGCTTTCCACTCTGCTGCTTTAAAGCTTCTTGCTTGTTATAAAGGAGGCCAAAATTGGCCTTGTCATGCACTTTATTAAGCTCCTCAAGTTGTTACAGTTGTTGCCAATTCATACCCAACTGCATATAATTGGTACTGTGTATCAGAAACAGAAACCATAATTCTTATTTACACCGCAACAATGGGTTATCACCCATTTATAAGAGGATATAATACTTGAAGGGGTTTTCATATGTGTTATGATGATATTTTGTATTATAGGTAATATCTGTTTTGAAAATAGTAACACAATGGCAGTTAATAAGGAAGATCTTGCACCTTATTTAGGTATGCAATTCCAAACAATAGATGAGGCATGGACGTTTTGGAACTACTATGGTGGAACAAAGGGTTTTGGAGTAAGAAAAGGTAAAGAACATAAGAGTGAAATAGATGATATGATCACCTCTAAAGTTTTGTTGTGCAATTGCGAAGGTAAACGAGGAAAAGATAAGAGAGATCATCTGACGAAAGATCCTAGAGCAGAGACGCGAACAAATTGTCAAGTTCGCTTGAAAATAAAATTTGAAAGAACCTCCCAAAAATACAAAGTCGTGGAATTTATTTTCGAACACAACCACCCTCTCCAAAAGCCTGAAGCTTGTTATCTAATACCGAGCCAACGCAAAGTGCCTGAAGTAGCGTGCATTGACATTGAACTAGCCGATCGTTCCGGAATTCGGCCAAAAGCGGCACATGAGCTACGTAGTAGACAAGCTGGTGGAATTAGAGGCATTGGTTACACAGAGGTAGACCATAGTAATTGCTTGAGGGATCAACGAAAGCAAGCAATGAAATACGGGGCAGCCGTTGCTATAACGAAGTATTTTGCAAGGCGTGCTTTGGAAAATCCATCTTTCAAACATTATGAGGATACAACCGAAGATCAAGAAATTGCTAATATCGTTTGGACAGATGGCAAAATGATTGGGGCTTATGCCCGATTTGGAGATGTAGTTGTATTTGATACTACATTTGGCACAAATAATGAAAAGTGGGCGTTTGGTGTTTTCGTTGGATTCAATAATTTCAGGGAGATTGTGATTTTTGGTGCAGCTCTCATGTGTGACCAAACTAAAGACTCTTTTGAATGGGTTTTTACAAAGTTTCTCGATGCGCACGGTGGACAAAAGCCCATTACCATATTTACCGATCAAGATATTGCAATGGGAGTGGCCTTAGAGAAAATAATGCCTGATACAAGGCATGGTTTATGTGTGTGGCATATTGGTCAGAATTGCTATCTCAATATCTCCTTGAAGACGGCAAATTTTTTTAGTGTGTACACGCGTCGTGCCTCGTGCTCTATTGGATAAGGTGACCACATTCGTGGACCTCGTTGATGTTTTTGATATCTTGGTCACTTTCTCTATCTCAAATACCCTCTATCATCATTTCAACCTTTTTTACGAATTGGTAGATTGATGTGTGGTTATCTAGCCACAATTTCAAAATAGCATTCATGCTCTCGCTTCGTTGAGTGGTTGACATATCTGCAAAACAGGTATCACGGAAAAAGGCTGGCACCCATTCATCCCTTTTATCATACATTACCTTCAAATGACCTCCGTTCTTAAATTTATACTTTTCAAGTATCTTACCCCATGCTTCCTCAAAATCTGAAACCGTCAAGCTACAGTTAATTACAACCTTCAATTCATCTTCAAATCCTAGCTTTGTATGGTAAAGTTTCAAAAATTTCTCCCTTGCTTTACGCATCACGTGCCATTGGCAACATCGATGCACAGTGTTAGGAAAAACTTTTTTGATAGCCTTCTTCATTGCTGGATCTTGATCAGTGAGAATAGAAATTGGATGTTTCTCATACAATGCCCCCAACCATGTTTCAAATAGCCAAGTAAAGTTCCAATCCTTCTCGGATCTAATAAGAGCCATACCATAAAAGATTGATGCTCGATGATGGTTAACCCCTATGAACGGCGCCAATGGCATACCATATCTGTTCGTATTGTATGTAGTGTCGAAAGTGACCACATCCCCAAACTCCAAATATGCCCTCTGTGCTCTGCCATCGATCCAAAATATATGACGTGCATGCCCTTTCTCATCTGCATCTATGGAAAAAAAGAACTCAGGATCTTCTTCTTGCTTTTTTAGGAAATATGCCAACGTGGTTTCAACATCCACTCCAATAATTCTTCTATTCTCTTTTGCAACATGATTATTAACATCTTTCTTGTTGAAATGAAGTTGTTTCCTCCCCCTTGTTTCATAGCTACAAACTGATATATTTTGGATGTACCGACTTTTTTAGCATTCAAATCATGTATTGTCTCTGTTACTTCTTGGCTCATGCACTTTTGAGACCGCAAATTTCTTTTTTTTGATGGAGATTTCAGCAACTCAAGGTTGTGATTTTAATTAAAAATAGAAACTTGCCAAACTCCTTCCTTTTTCAGCTTTACCCTCAAAGATGCCTTACAGTTGGTTCTTGTAGTACCATGCTCTCTTTGAAGTGATATTTCATCCATTGAACCACTCAACCCCTTCAGTTCATTTCTTTGGCGCTTAGAGAAGCCTTCTTTATTGCAAACAAATCTGCAAGAAGACACCCCATTCCTTGATTTCCCTTGGTTGTTCTTCCGCACACTAAATTCGACATGAGCAGCATATGCATTGTAGAAATTATATGCCTCCTCGGCTGTCTGGAATTCCATATCAACACAAGGTTTCATTTTATCAACTTGTTCTCCTACTTCTACTTCATCTGCATCTTCTTGTAATTCTTCTTCAACTTGATCTATTTCTTCTTCCACCTCTGTTGCAAAACAGTCAAGTGGTGCATATTTTTCAAACCCAACATACGGATCATATTCGTCATTCTGTGATGCAAATGTATGCAAATACATTGTTAGATAACAGTTGAGTGTTAATAAGATGGAATTTTTAATAAGATGATCAATTAATTAAATATGATATATACCCGTAACTTAATGCTACCAATATCGTCTGTCCCAGGTGAGTCCAACAAATGATTTGAATTAACCGAGCATGCTGCATTGTTTGAAGCAACTCCAGTGGACATCTCAATAGTTAATGAGGTAGCTGTATTGGGATATTAGAAGGAATATTTCAGAAATTATTCCCTCAGTTCATATCAATTGGTGACCATAATCTAGATTCTGGTTCGAACAATTTGACAAATCAGTACCTCACAGTAAAATAGTACTGAACATAGATACAAAAACAGGAAGAAGCTTAAGAAAACTTATTCTGGGAGCTCCAGTGGGTCTGGTAACTCAGCTGCTGAGCTGCAACTGGCACTGGTGAGATAAAAGCAGCAACTGGCACTGGTAACTCAGCTACTGAGCAACAACTAGGTCAGGCCTTGTCAAAGGAGAGGAAGTATCAGTCCCATATGGGTGAGATAAACAGGCAAATCAAAATACAAAAAAAGTCAAAATACAGAGGGAAAAGCGACATTACCAAGGCCTAGTCGTGTAGAGGTTTGCGTCAGATCCCTTCTGTAGGGAGGAGATGATGGGACTAGCGGTTTCCTTTCTTGCGTCAGATCTCCTATTTCGTCTGATTCTTGGGTTTGGAGGCAATAGGAGGAGATGGGACTAGCGGTGCTTCTGATTCTAGGATTTCCTTCTGTAGATTTCCTTTTGATTCTAGGATTTTCCGAGAATCGATTTTCGTTTGAGGATTTCTGAGGATCTATTGTTCTTCGATTTTTCTCAAGCAGGGAGAGTTTCGTGTGGGAGAGAGAAGGCGAGAAGTGGGAGAGAGAAGCCGAGAGTCGATTTTCGTATGGGAGAGATTCGGAAGATTTGAGAAGGAGGAGAAAGAAGGCACCGTAGCGAGGCACTGGAGGCGTCCATTACAAAATAACTGCGACTCGATTAGCGATATCACAGCACAGATCTTGATGAAAATCGAAGGGCTGGGATTATCAAGCACAGGGGCAGCGGTGCTTTGCCAAGCACCGTAGCCTAATTCTATATATATATATATATATATATATTCAGGACCAATAGTTTCCTTTTAGGGTACGTTCTAATATAGACTTTTACACAATCTTAATCTACTTAAAGACAATTAGGAATACATGCCTCATCTTGTTAAACAATATTGTTCGCTCCCGAACACTATTGCTAAAGTTATGAGCAAGATGACCCATGAAATGTTAAAATGACTTGTGTTAACAACATATTGTTAATGTTTCCCTCCGGAGAATTAATACATTAAGAAGTTGTTGACATGCATAAAGTAAGATGCATAAAGAAAAGCAATGAGAAACTATGTGCTAATGATGTCTAGAAAAGTATTTGAGGCTTGGTACTTAAGTAGTCCGCTTGTTATTCACCCCCCTCACTTGACTGACCTAATCATTAGTATGTAGGTATGTCAATCTGACCCTTCGGTAGAGCGACACAAATGGCTCATTTTATACTTGTGCATAACACCATAATACCTAAGAGTATTGACCGCTCCCTCCGGAGCCTCATGCTAGATAGTATTGTTGGTTAAAATTAAATTAATGGAGACATTTTCTAGAGTTCTTTATCAAGGCCTTTGAATAGACTATAAAATTGTGATTAAGGATTAAATCATGACGGCTAGTTTCATGATTATAAACACATATTTTAAATAAGGCTTTAAGTTATCATTTATCTTGCACGACAAATCTGATAATCCTTAAGTTTCATGTAATAATTAATCAGCTCAAAGGAAGATAATGATTATCATGGAAGATTATCATGACAGTTAATTGTCAAGCATAAAGCATATAATAAGTGTGCTGATGAATACAATTCTCATATAATCAGTTACCCGACCCAACGAAAGAGTAACTATGATCATTTATCGTCAACACTTAATTGCTATTACAAGATATATATAGTAAATGATATCATCCAAATATGATTCATTAAAAGAATAAAATATCTTGTTAAATAATATGAATAAAGCCTTAATAGACAATGATGTGAAGTTTATCCTTCTTTTATTAGCTAAATTGAATAAAATATTGCTTAGAGCTGAATGGATAAATAAAATGACGTTTGACCATGAAATTTTTCCAAGTAAAGGAAGACACTTTATTCAAAATGAAATAAAGTGAGAAGTAATTGGAAAATATATGATCATATCATTAAAATTTGAATCCAAAATCAAAAGATCAAGGGGCAACATTAAAGAGAAAGTCAAAATTACCAAAAGCAATATTTATATAAAGTTGTTTTGATTAAGAATAATAAGGTACATTACATATATTCTTAACAAAACTCGTTTGTATAAAATAAGAAAGCAGAATTACCTGATTGGTAAAATAACAAGTATGCTGTCGAAAAGTTTAAAGGTTGCTTTGACAATTAAAGAGTTAATTTTATGCATTATCATTGCAAAATTCAGTACGTTATTTTATAACAAAAAGGATTGAAATGAAGGCATCAAGTTTGTTTTGAAAAATTGAAACATTTGAATCTATGTGATATAAAAATGTTAAAAATATCATGCTTTAAGAAAATTAAGAATTCCAAATTTTGAATTTTGTAGGCTTAAAAGTTTTTTGTAAAACATGATATTTAAGTAAGGATGATGTAGGGTGCTCCATGGAGCACCAAATCGCTCGTGCTCCATATCTGTTATATCCAATTTGAAAATTTCAACTACCGATCCGAACCGTTGAAGATGATCTACATATTGCAATCTACTTGGAAATTGAATTTTACATTTTTTGAAATTTTTTTAAAGAGGTAGAAAAGTTGTTAATCAAACGATTTCTGGACCAACAAAAGTTACAATTTTTCTACCTCTCTAAAAAATAGCCAAAAAATTCAAAAAAAATATAAAATTCAATATCTAAGTATATTTCAATATGTAGATCATGTTGAACGATTCGGATCGATAGTTGGAATTTTTAAATTGAAGATACGGTGTGGAGCATTAGGGGTTTGATGCTCCATGGAGCACCCTAGCCTTTCTCATATATATATATATATATATATGGGGAGGGATCCGTAACCGCCAAACTTCCAACCGCTCGCAACCGCTCCATGGTAGCAAATGTAAATGGTCGATCCGGACCGTTGAAAACATTCTCCATATTAATATAGATTTGGAAACCAAATTTTACATTTTTTTGTATTTTTTTTACTATTTTATCGGATGGATTAAAAATTTATTTATCTAATGATTTACAAACATCCAATTTTCAACCCTTTCGATAAAATAGTAAAAAAATTCCAAAAATTATAAATTTGGTCTTCAAGTCTACATTAGTATGGAGAATGTTTTCAACGATCCGGATCGACGGTTTACACTTGGTATGATGGAGCGGTTGCGAGCGGCTACGGATCCCTCCTCTATTATTATATATATAGAGAGAGTGAGCTATGGTGTTCTGTAAAGCATGCACTGTACTTCGTCTTCATATCTTCGATTTCAAAGTCCAAACGACCGATTCAAGCCGTTGACCTTCATCTTCATATTAAAATCTTCTTGGAGACCGAATTTGACATTTTTTAATTTCTTTACTATTTTATAGAGAGGTCGAAAATCATTCATATTGGATGATTTATAGATCGTTAGATTAACCAATTTTCACCCCTTTAAAAAATAAAAATAATAAAAAAATGTAAAATTTGGTCTCCAAGAGGGATTTAATATGAATATCAAGTTTAACGGTTTGGATCGATCATTTGGACTTTAAAATCGCAGATATGGATGCGAAGTATAGCACGTTTGGTGCTTTGCGGAACACCATAGCCTCACTATATATATATATATATATCACCGTTATATTTCTGTTTCTAATTAAGACAAGTGTTAAGTTTTACTTAATTTGAAATAGAAAAATTTATTCATCATGATTCAAAATAAGTTAACTTCAATTTTTCATCTGAGCACACTTTTAGGTAAAGCATATCATTTGTGAATATTTTGCAAAATTTAATGCAAAAGATTTTTTGGATAAAATTAACTATCAAAGTAGTTACACATATGGCCAAGTTTTGGCCAAAAATGACTTTGTCAAAACCAACAAACATAATGATGAAATGTGAATCCAACAAAAGTGACATTAAATAATACAAAATATCTATAATCCATTTAATATGAATAATAGAAAATAATAAAAGTATTATTTTAACACTTGATATTAGATATAAATACATATTAGTATCATCATTTAAGTTAAGACTTTTCGAGAATAATAGATTTTAAATGAATTTATGTCAGTTATATTGTCGAATTTTATTCGTAATAAAAGAAAATATAATGATGCAATTATAGTTACAAATAAATCTATGATAAGAAGTATAAAGTACTGCAACATAAGGCGGTATATATTTTAAATACTCACTAAAGGCAACTTGCTTAAACCATAAAAATGATTTGAATGTATATTTGAATCTTTAAAGAATATGGGTATGTTTAAATAAAGCAAGTCTCTTTAATTGTGAATCATTAAAGATGCACGAATTGAACATAAGAAATATAAGTTGTCATTTGAGTAAGTTCCTCTAAAGACATTATTACAAACCTACATAATACAAATAATTGAGACATTATATAAAAACATTAGATTCTTTGAGGATATATAATTTGTGGGGGAAGATATGATCACAGATAAGATTTTAAATATAAGATTTTTAAGATTGGAGATTTTAATAAATCCATAAATTATTTTTTCCGAAAAAGGAGACATGATTAGAATAAATTGTTATATTAAATAATTTCATCATATTTGTCGATTTTCAAAACAAACTTGAATTTTACCATACTTTGTATTTGAGAATTTTTGTATATAGGGACGTTATAGCAAACTTGGAGATGCAAAATAGGAGCAAGCATATTTCAAGAACAAGCATCAAGATCGTATTAGGACTTGAATGCAAAATTTGATAAGGAAATGTTAGAAATTCCAAGTGGTGTGTTGAGAATAATGTAGAGCTCATCGCGACATTTCCAACGCTTCGAAAATGACCTCAATCGGAGCTACGGATCAAAAGTTATGGCTGTTTCAAGAACCAAAGATTACGCGAACAGCACAAACCGTCAGTGACAGTTCAGAAGTCATTTTCTGCCCAAATTTCCAGGAAAAAACATCGCGTGACGGTTGGGAACCATCGGTGACGATTGACAACCCTCGTATGACGGTTGATTTTGGAACAATTGACTCATTTTTTAATTGAAACCTCAACCATCAGTGAAGATTCTGGAACAAAGTGTTTTGAATTGACTCATTTTTGACAACCCGCTTTCGCATTTTTATTGTCTCTTTCGTGTTGCAACGGATTTTTAATTGAATTGTTAAAAGCAATTGATTTAGTTTGGAAATGGTTACTTGTTGATACTCTAATTGAATTGCACCAACAATTTAATCTCAACAAGTGGTATCAGAGCCTCCCGTTGCGCATGTTCGAGATATTTTGTTTTACTGGATTTATAGGATTTTAATTATTGCATTTTTTGGTTGATTTTCTCTTAATTTTGTGAATAATTTGTTCTTTAGAGCATTAATTAAACATTAATTGAATTTAATCAAATTTCCTCGCCTTTTATGCGAATTTGAATTTGATATTATTCATATTAAATGTTTATTAATATTTGGAACAATTATTTGACAAATTAAAGTTATTTTTGAGAAATAAATGCAATAATTTTAGTCAAAAATTCGAAATGATTTATCCAGAAAAGTTTATTTCCAAAGCAAGACAAATTTGTGCTAAATCAAGATCTATTGCGGTCGCAACCCTTGTTAGGAATGTCTCTGTTTTGGAAAACCAGAAAATTCCAAGTATGAGGCTCACTGCGGTCGCAAGAAATGATATTGCGGCTGCAAGACAAAGGAATTTAGTATTGTTGTGGGCCAAGTACAATTTGAACTGACATGTGTTTTATTGCGGCCGTAATGAACAATATTGCAGCCATAATGTCTCTGGGTTGCTGGTTGTGAAAATTGAACTGACAGGTGCTGATTGCGGCCGAAACCTAGGGTGATTAGGCCCACAATAGGGCATGTTTTGCATTGGTTCTGGAAATTCCAGAAAATTGAATTGACATGAATAATTGCAGTCACAATGAACTTGCTTACGGTTGCAATAACTCTCGAAATTGGCACAAAACAATTGAATTGACAGGTTAATTGTGCCAATTTTCCGAAAATTTAATTTTCTATTAATTAGTAGTGTAAATTAATTGTAATTTAGGATATATATAATTTACTTATATATAATTACAATTAATTTTTCTACAAAATTAATACTATTTTTTTATCTTAATATATAGAGTTTAGCTATATATCTATAATTAGTATAAAAGCTAATAAAAGTCAAGATAAAATTGCTA
Organism: Eleocharis quinqueflora; assembly: GCA_964058865.1. Taxonomy (NCBI): domain Eukaryota; kingdom Viridiplantae; phylum Streptophyta; class Magnoliopsida; order Poales; family Cyperaceae; genus Eleocharis; species Eleocharis quinqueflora. The sequence goes on along the minus strand of CAXKVX010001978.1, from coordinate 37,552 downwards.
ATTCTAAAAGGTTTTAATTAAGATTAAAATATGGTATTCAAGAATATTTAGTAATTTTCTAAATACTAAATATATTTAAAAGTATGTTTTGTAAAATATATGTATGTGTATTTTATTAACAAATATAAAAATTAGAAAATTCTAATTTAAAGCCTCTATTTAGTTGATAATACAACATATGTATATTATGGACGAGTAGTCTCCTTTTAGGATACGTCCTTGTAGACTTTTACACGATTTTGATCTATTTCAAGGCAATTAGGAATACACGTCGCATTTTGTTAAACGATCGTGTTTGCTTTCCGAACACCATCGCTAAAGTAACAAGCAAGATGCCTCGTGAAAGTTAAAAGGACATGCGTTAGCAACAGATTGTTAATTGCTCCCTTCAGAGGATTAACACATTAAGTAGTTGCTAATACACATAAAGTAAGGTGTATAAAGAAAAGTAATGAGAAGCTACGTGCTAGTGATGTCTAGAAAAGCACTTGAGGCTTGATACTTAAGTAGTCTGCTTGTAACTCACCTCCCTCACTTGACTGGCCTGGTCACTAGTACGTGAGTATGCCAATCGAACACATCGGCAAGAGCGGCAAAATGTCTCATTTGTACTTGTGCATAACACCACGATATCTAAGAGTATTGACTACCTCCTTCGGGGCCTCATGCTGGATAATATCATTGGTTAAATGAAATTAATGGAGTCATTTAGAATTCTTTTTGTTCAAGGCCTTTAAATAGATTTGTAAATTGTGGTTAAGGATCGTGACAGATAAAATGATATTTCTCTTGTTTTCTAAATTTTTTCAGACAATTTGGCAATGATGAATCAGATTCCATCCCTAACAGGGTCAAACTTTCACTAATGGGAATCCAAAAGTAGGTTATTTTGGGGATGATGAAGTACGATCGAGCATTACATTATGACTGCTCCGTGCCAACTGGAAAGGAGCCCATCGCTCCTGAAAAGGCTAACATGAAGGACTGGGATCATAACGACAGGATGTGCCTTATGATCATGAAAATCACAACCCATGAAACACTTCAAGGTTGTATTTCCGACCAGGATTCTGGAGCTAAGAAGTACCTTAGTGCTTTAGAGCAGAAGTTCACCGTGAGCGAAAGGACACAAATTTGTATGCTCATGACTAAACTTCATACTCTTAAGTACAAAGGAAAAACTGGAATTAGGGAGCACATCACTGAAATGATCAAGCTCCAACTTGCGCTTCTTGCGCACAAGTTCAATTTCTTTGATGATCTCCTCATTGAATACATCTTCATGTCTCTCCTATCTCCTTCAATCAATTCAGTATGACATATAACTGTCTATAGGAAAAATGGACAGTGGCTGAGCTTGAAGCTCAGCTGGTACAGGATGAGGAGAGACAGAAGTTGGCTAAGGAAGATGAGGCTCATGTTGTAACACCTAATCTCAGAAAGGACAAGCGTAAGCATAACAAGGGAAAAGAGTCCGTTAAAGAAGTTGCATAAAGAAGCAAAAGGTTGACAATACTCTCAAGAAATCGGTAAGTAAGGTGACTTGTCACTTTTGCAAGAAGCCCGGGCACATCAAGATACACTGTACCAACTACACTTCATGGATGAAAAAGAAAGGTATGTGTCATGGCTTAGTTTGTTCTAAAGTTAGTTTAAGTACAGTTTCCAAATATTCTTGGTGGTTAGACTCAGGTGCAACTTCTAACATCAGTATATCCATGCAGGACTACCTAAACCTTCGAAAGCCAAATCAAGTTGAATACTACATTTATGTGGGAGATGGCAGGAAGGTTGAAGTTGGAAGGCATAGGAAAATTTAGATTATTGTGTAGGACTGCATTTTATTTGTATTTTGATGCATTAGTGGTTCCTTCCTTTCGAATGAAACTAATTTATATTTCCTATTTGGACAATAATGGTTTTGTATGTTCATTTGTTAATGGAAATTTCAGTTTATTTCAAAATTCAAAACAAGTTGCTTCTGATTCTTTATCTTCTTACGATAATCTTTATTTTCTTGAAATTGACACTTCACATACAGAAGTCATGTGCATTGAAACTAGAAAACGAAAATTAACTAATGAGAATTCAGCCACATTATGGCACAGACGCTTGGGACATATATCTGTGCAAATAATCCAACGTCTTGTGTCTAATGATATTCTCACACCTTTAGACTTTACTAATTCCAAAGAATGTGTAAATTGTATAAAGAGAAAACAAACTAATAAATACAAGTATGATGCCAAAAGGTGTAATGATCTTTTAGAATTGATACATATCGATATATGTGGTTCTTTTCCAAAGACTACAAGAAATGATCACCGATATTTTATCACATTCATAGATGATCATTCAAGGTATGGACACATCTACTTGGTTAAAGAAAATGCTGAAGCACTAGACATGTTCTAAAGTTATAAAGGGGAAGTTGAGTTACAACTTAACAAACACATTAAAGCCATCAGATCTGATCGTGGTGGTGAATACTATGGCATATATGATGGGTTAGGAGAACAATGTCCAGGACCCTTCGCAAAATACTTAGAGGAGTGCGGTATTGTGCCACAATATACATTGTCAGGCTCGCCTGCAATGAATTGTATTGTTGAAGGGCACAATCACACTCTCAAAGACATGGTAAGAAGTATGATTGCTCGTACAACTCTACCAGAAAGTTTGTGGAGAGAAACCTTAAAAACTGCAAGCTATATTCTCAACAGAGTCCCAACAAAAGCGACTAATAAAACCACATTTGAGATTTATTTTGGGCGCAAGCCTAGTCTAAATCATTTTCGGATTTGGGGATGTCCAGTAGAAGCAAGGCCTTATAGGCCGACAGAAAAGAAACTAGATGAAAGAACTATTAGTTGCTATTTCGTTGGATACCCTAAAAGATCTAGAGGATATAAATTCTATAATCCAACAGAACGAACGATATTCGAGTCAGAAAATGCAAAAAATTTCGAGGATAATGAGTTTGTGGGGGGAGATATGAACATGAATGATATTTTTTAGGAAGAGAGGGATAATGACACTTCGAACCTTCGTTTGAACTTAGTCACTATTTCAATATTGATAAATCTTGAAAATACATCTCATGTCAATAGACAAACTACACTCCCAAATAGAGAGAACATATTTGGGACATATATCTTCAAGATAACATGGACACAAATGGACCCAAACCCATCCCAAATAGCGACGTTGTCATGGACAATGTTAATGTCTCTGAGCCTGTGGGAGATTCGAAATTAAGTAATGATGTTAATGAAAATACTCCTCAAGAAATTACATAACCAGTCCAAATAAGAAGGTCCACTAGAGAGAACATATTTACTAAAAGATTTACATATATCTTCAAGAACATGAATTTGACATAAGCATGTTTGAAAATGAAGAAAGAGATATCAAACAAACTATGGAAAGTTCTAACTCTCATAAGTGGATCGATGCGATGAATGAAGAGATGAAATCAATGAACGACAATGACGTGTTGGATATTGTTCCTTTGCCTAAGGACAAGAAGACTGTTGGTTGTAAGTGGATATTCAAGATCAAACGGGATTCTAAAGGCAATGTTGAAAAATATAAAGCACGTCTTGTCGCTAAGGGTTTCACACAGAAAGAAGGCATTGATTACAATGACACCTTATCTCCAGTTTCATCGAAAGATTCGTTGAGTATCATATTGGCATTGGTAGCGCATTATAACTTGGAGCTCCACCAAATGGATGTAAAGATGACTTTTCTCAATGGTGACATTGAGGAAATCATCTACATGAGACAACCATAAAACTTTGTGGTCAGCGACCCAAATCCATGGTATGTCGGCTTAAGAAATCTATTTATGGGCTCAAATAAGCATCTCGACAATGGTACTTAAAATTTCACAACATAGTTAGCTCATACAGTTTCGAGTCTAACTTAGTTGATGAATGCATTTACCTTAAGTTCTGTGGGAGCAAGTTCACATTTATGGTCTTATACGTTGATGACATACTACTAGCTAGTAATGACAAGGACATGTTGCATCAAACCAAGAACTTTCTATTTAAAAGCTTTGAGATGAAAGATCTTGGGGATGCCTCATTTGTTCTAGGGATAGAGATACTGAGAGATAGAACCGAAGGAGTTCCGAGACTATCCCAAAAAAATTACATTGATAAAATGCTAAGCAGGTATGACATGAAAGACTGTAAACCAGGTGATATACTCGTGGCTAAGGGAGACAAGTTCAGTCTTGCTCAATGCCCTAAAACTGATTCAGAAAGACTTGCCATGAAATACATCCCCTATGCGTTCGTTGTAGGCAGTCTCATGTACGCCCAAGTGTGCACGAGACCGAACATAGCCTTCATTACATGAATACTAGGGCGATATTTAAGTAATCTAGAAATGGAGCATTGGAAAGCTGCGAAGAGGGTGCTGCGGTACCTAAAGAAAACAAGGGACTATATGCTCACATATCATAGATCGGAAAAGCTCGAGGTCATTGGATATACCGATTCCGATTTTGGAGGATGCGTGGATAGCATAAAGTCGACATCATTGTACATCGTCATGATGGTAGTGTTAGGGTTTTGCCATGTGTAAAGATGCGGAATTTTAAAATTTTTTACACAAAACCCATGTTTGCCCAAGGATCAATTGCATAGATCAATTTAAAACACAAGATCATCATAAAAGAACAATAAAGATTCGACCTTTATGATGTGTAGTCGCGATCCTCTTTCTCCAACCGACAGCAAGAGATCGCAAGCTCCCCAAGCGTGAAGCCTCTACAAGGAGCGCACCCCGACAAGACGAAGCACGACTGCTAGATCGTCAACGGAAGGGTTTTCTCTCTCTTTAGGGTTCTCAACACATGAGAGAGAGAGGAGATGAATCTAGGGTTAGGTTTTGGATGTTAACCAGGGAATAACCGTCTTAGATCTCTGTCTAATCTCTGGAAATCGATGATAAACCTCAACCTGGTCCCTTCTATTTATAGCAGAAGGTCAGAAACCGACTTAACCTGAACCGACTTGCTTCCTGCGGTCCGCAGGGCCCTCCTGCGGTCCGTAGGGACAGCCTGCGTCCAGTTAAACCGACATAATCAAGCACTCTCAGCCCAGCGGCCCGCTGGACCCTCCTGCGCCCCGTTGGTAGTGCCCTGCGGCCAGCAGGACCCTCACGCGGCCCGCAGGCAACCTGCATAAATGCAGATTTTGATTGTTTCTGATCCAAAACCAAACCCTTATTCAAATCCATTTAATTATGTCCCACATAATTAATTTATTCCATGCTTCAGTCCTATCTTAAGGTGTGACCCTGTAGGACCCATGTCTTGATCAGCAGTAAATAAATAAATATTCACAAGTTCATAATTGGCATCTAGCAATGCATTATGAACATCTGATCAAACACAGACATTATGATCCCTTATATCTTTTTATATTAATTCCTTTGTCACATGATAACCAATGTTCAATGTCAAGACTAGGTTTAAGTCATTCTTGACAATTAAATCACTTTCTTGATCTCCAATGCATAATCATCCATTTGTATTATCCCATAATCACAAATGTGCGCATGATAATTACCATTGCATCAAGGGGCCCAGGGATATCATTGCTTTTACAAGAAGTAAAAGGGACAAATGATCATTGTGATAATCTTACAGCTCTTGACATAATCTATGTATATTGACAAACTATCTTTATAACACTCGGTTAAAAGTGCGTTTGATAATTGCACAAATATACACAAATTATTCAAGACTATAAACTATCTCAATGAAAAGAATCAATATTATTTGTGACATGCTAATGACTTACACAAATCCTATAGCAAGTCAACGCGGGTCATGTCCAATATCATGTATCCCATACATATATTCGTGTGATTGATTAGATACCCCGTATCAATGATCTGTGAAACATGATCACATATCAATCCACACACTAGCTTATATATTCAAGCAGTGTTCCTTGCTGATGATTTAGCTAGGGACATATTTAGAGTTATAAAACTTAAAAGAGTTTCACAATTCCAAGTTATCAACACAAATGATCTAGTAATACATTTATAACTCAAGGAACAAGATAAAATATCCAATGCATATGACAAAAACAAGAGTACAATAATTGGTCCTCTAGGCCATTATTCCAACAATCTCCCACTTGGACTAGAGCCAATCAAATATCCCATATCCAAACTCTATCCCTTACAGTCATAGAAGCCAATCTCTCATGACCCGTATTCCCATAGCTCGAACATGCCTCTCATGTTTGACTAAGGGAAGTGGTTTTGTTAGTGGATCAGCTGTGTTACTGTCCGTGCCTACTTTACACATTTTTATGTCTCCCTGTTCAACAAGCTCACGAATCAAGTGATACTTGCGCTTGATGTGCATAGTCCTCTTGCTGGACCTATGATCCTTTGCGTTAGCAATTGCTCCCGTGTTATCGCAATAGAGCTCCACCGGCTCTACAATGCTGGGAACCACACCAAGTTCATCAATGAACTCTCTTATCCACACTCCCATTTTGCCTGCCTCGCAAGCAGCCATATACTCAGCCTCAACGGTGGAATCAGCAGTGCTGCTCTGCTTGGAACTCTTCCAACAGATAGCTCCACCATTAAGTGAGTAAATATACCCTGTCTGTGACCTCGAGTCATCACGGTCGGTCTGGAAGCTAGCATCACAGTACCCTGTAACTGCGAGATGCTCCTCACCACCATAGACTAAGATCAGATCCTTAGTTCTTCTCAAGTACTTAAGGATATTCTTAACAGCTGTCCAATGATCCTCCCCGGGATCTTTCTGAAATCTGCTAGTCATGCTCAATGCATACGACACATCTGGGCGAGTACATAACATGGCATACATGATGGATCCTATGGCCGAAGCATACGGAATCCCACTCATTCTATCTCTTTGCTCACGTGTTTTCGGACACTGAGATTCGCTAAGAGATATGCCATGCGACATAGGTAAGAATCCTCTCTTGGAATCTTGCATGTTGAACCTCTCCAACACTTTCCCTATGTATGTACTTTGACTCAAACCTATGAGTCTCTTCGATCTATCTCGATAGATCTGGATACCTAGAATATAGGTAGCCTCACCCAGGTCTTTCATCGAGAACACCCTGCTCAACGATGATTTAACAGACTCAAGCATAGGAACATCATTTCCTATTAGCAGAATGTCATCCACATACAACACCAGAAATACAATAGTGCTCCCACTCAATTTCTTGTAAACACAAGGTTCTTTTGGATTTCTGACGAAGTCCAATTTCTTGATCTCATCATCAAACCTTATGTTCCAACTCCGAGATGCTTGCTTAAGTCCATAAATGGACTTCTTAAGCTTGCACACCTTCTCAGCCTGTCTTGGATCGGCAAAACCGTCGGGCTGTACCATGTACACGTCCTCATCAAGAACCCCGTTCAAGAATGCGGTTTTGACATCCATCTGCCATATCTCATAGTCATGAAATGCAGCAATAGCTAGAAGGATCCGAATTGATTGAAATTTGGCAACAGGTGAGAAAGTCTCATCATAATCGATCCCCTCGATTTGTGTGAAACCTTTCGCTACCAACCGTGCTTTATACACAGTCAAGTTGCCATCCATGTCGGTCTTTCTCTTAAAGACCCATTTGTTCTTGACAGGTTTTACCCCATCAGGCAGATCAACCAGGTCCCACACATGGTTATCTTCCATGGATTGCAATTCGGATTTCATGGCTCCCAGCCATTTATCGGAGTCATCTCTTGACATTGCATCATTGTAGGTCAAGGGTTCGATATCATCAACATGTAATATCTCGTGGAATCCCAAATACCTCTCAGGTAGTCGGACCACTCTCCCCGATCTTCTAACATTTGGTACCTGCTGAACTTGTTCCTCAGCCCCGCTTGGAACGTGTTCAGCTTCAGTTTGACCCGAAGCATCAGGTAGTGGGTCTCGAATTTCTTCGAGTGTTACCTTGCTCCCACTACTTTCTTTGGAAAGGAACTCTTCCTCCAAGAAAGTACCATGTCGTGCAACAAATACTTTGTTGTCCGACTTATGATAGAAGTGATAACCCTTGGTTTCCCTTGGGTAACCTATAAAGAAGCATTTATCAGATTTAGGATCAAGCTTGTCAGATGTTAATCGCTTAACAAAGACCTCGCAACCCCAAATCTTGAGAAACGACAAGTTAGGGACCCTCCCTGTCCACATCTCATATGGAGTCTTGTCTACTGTTTTGGTGGGTACCCTGTTAAGGGTAAAAGCAGCAGTTTCTAGAGCATACCCCCAAAAGGACAAAGGTAGTTCCGCACGACTCATCATGGACCGTACCATGTCTAACAATGTACGGTTCCTCCGCTCGGACACACCATTCCATTGTGGTGTTCCAGGTGGAGTCAACTGTGGAATGATCCCACACTGCTTAAGGTGATCTTTAAACTCATTGCTCAGGTATTCGCCACCACGATCCGATCGTAGTGCTTTAATCTTCTTCTCAAGTTGATTTTCGACTTCACTTTGGAACTCCTTAAATTTCTCCAAGGATTCCGACTTATGTCTCATCAGAAAGACATAGCCATATCTACTGTAATCATCAGTAAATGTAATGAAGTACGAATACCCGCCTCTTGCACTAGTCCCAAAAGGACCACATACATCAGTATGAACAAGTGCTAAGAGTTCAGTGGCCCTTTCATTGTACTTATTGAAAGGTGCTTTGGTCATCTTCCCAAGTAAACATGACTCGCATCGGTCCATTGACTCCCAGTCAAATTGACCTAGAAGTCCATCATCTTGGAGCTTCTTGATGCGTTTCTCGTTTATATGACCCAAGCGACAATGCCACAAAAAACATGAGTTATTATCACTTATTTTGAGTCGTTTAGTATTTATGTTGTTGATGGGCGTTCCTTGGTCTATCACATACAAACCATTCACAAAGGAAGCGCTAGCATAATATAAACCATTACTACTAATGGTGCAACATCTGTTCTTAAAAGCAAACTCAAAACCATGAGAATCTAAACAAGACACAGATATAATGTTTTTGCTAGCACAAGGAACATAATAAACACTAAAAAGTTCTATTATTAGCCCAGATGGTAAAATCAACTCCAAGTCTCCTACAGCTACAGCCGCAACAAGCGCGCCATTGCCAAACTTGAGTTGCATTTCACCCTTTGCAAGTCTCCTAATTCTTTTGAGCACCTTCATATTTGAACAAATATGAGCGCCTGCTCCTGAATCCACGATCCAGGAACTAGAAGAGGAAATAGCAAAGTTTATTTCAACAACATTAATACCTGAAGATGCCACCCTGGCAGTCTTCTGTTCCTCAAGGAACTTCGGACACTCCCGCTTGAAATGACCCTTGCCATTACAGTGGAAGCAAACCGTGTCCGCGGTAGGTGTGGAAAGCTTCACTGGCTTAGGTGTGCTCTTGCTCCCAGCTTGAGCGCTCCCTTTGCCTCCGGTCTTAGCCTTCTTTTTCTTCTTGCCCTTCTTACCAACCTTCTTGCCAGCTTTGTTCACCGCCATGACCTCAGGAGCCTTCCTGATGGACGACTCAGCCGTGGAGAGCATGGAGTGCAACTCATTCAACGGCTTTAGTTCTCCCGCCATGTTGTAGTTCATCTTGAACATACTATAGCTGGGAGGCAGAGAATGAAGGATCATGTCTGTGGCCATCTCTAGGTCTATCTTGTAGTTCAGCTTCCCAAGCTGCTCTACCAGACTGATCATCTTTTGGACATGTGGACGAACTGAGGCCCCCTCAGCCATCCTGCACTCAAAGAGCTCCATTGCCACACGATGTTTCTCAACACGGGCTGGCTCTTGATACATGCCCTTGAGCTCTTGTATCATCTCATAAGCTGTCCAATCTTCCAACCGACGCTGCAGGTCGGGTGTCATGGACACGAGCATGAGACAGCTCACTTCATTCGAGTCATCTCTAAGTTGATCATATTCATTCTTTTCAGCGCGTGAAGCGTTAGCAGCAGGTGGGTCAGGTAAAGGAGCATACAGAACATGCTCTTTCTTTTGGTGTTTTAGGACAATTTTCAGATTACGATACCAATCGTTGAAATTAGTACCGTCCAATTTGTTTTGTTCCAGGACAGATGAAAGTGGGTAGGAGTGTGTTTTAGAAGCCATTATCTAAAAGACATAAAAAAATAAAGATTTAGTCTTTGTCATATGTTTTAGTGTTCACAAACTTTAAGATGAACACACCTACTGTACAATCATGTGTGATGTCCCTTGTACAGCAGGGCCGAGATCCATATTTTACCAAATCAAGCCAGCGTCGGCGTGAAACTTGAAAAGGGTTTATTTAGGTAAGACTCCCAGTCTAATCATGTGCCCCGCAACATGACTCTCGGTGTGTCAGAAGCATACCTCGTATGAATTGACACTACGCATTAGGGCTCAGCGGCGGCATGACAACCCTACTAGACAAACCTCACTCTATGTGCCCCGCACGACCCCAACTCCCAAAGGATAAAAGGAGATGCCTACTGAGTAGGAACACATCAACCTAATGCCAATGGTTTGAAAGGGATAGAGTAGGAAGTGCGTTACGCTCTAGTTTTTAAGGGGACGGTTGTTTATTAATATGTTCAGTTGGTTCAAGTCTGGTTAAGCATACACCCATACTTTTAAGACTCACAACTACGGACTCAACATAAAAATAAACAATAACAAGCAGGGGATCAATTACATCCCATGCAATCAATCAAGCATTGAGTAGTATGGCATCTTGATATGTCTTGAAGCGCCCTTGCACACCATGGTAAAAGCTCCACCTATCTAGGATCCTATCTATGTGTAAATCTAAATCCTTACTCTCTCAGAAATAAATAAAATACATAGACTATCCTAATAGGCATGCAAGCCCCAAATCACAAATATTGGCTTTTAACATTTGCCATTAATTAATGAAATAGATTAATTATCATGGGGCACCTTAGGCCGCTTACACACATCAATCATATCAATCAATTACAACACACAAGGCATTGATCATTTGCCATACTACTCAATTCCCTGCAAAATAGAGTTAGTATGGTGCGCCATATCACACAAATGGCACACCTTTCATGTAATCACATGCAATCTATGCATATAACCCTTGTGTTTTCCCAAAACAATGATTTTTCTAAAAATAACATTACTATGTACTCTCGTTCCCAACCAGAGGCCAAAAATAACTTCCCTGCGGTCCGCTGGAGGACCCTGCGGTCCGCAGGCAACCATGGTATCCTCTGTTTCCCAAACAGATGGAAAAATAACTGCCCTGCGGTCCGCTGGAGGACCCTGCGGTCTGCAGGCAGCCCCTGCGACCCGCAGGTGGTCCCTGCGGCCCGCAGGCAGAGTCGGTTTTCTGGTTTCTTCTCCGTTTCCCAAACAGAAAAGATTAAATACCCAATTCTAACCCTAGAATCGTATTTAACTACCAGAAATACTTAAACAAGTCATTCTAAATAAAATAATCCCATTAATTTATTCAAACTTATCAAAGTAATCTAGAATTCAACTCTTAGGATCTCAAAAGACCGAAAGACTCAATTCCTTATAGATCCCATCTATAAAACAGTTCTAAACAGATCTTAAATGCAAATCCTATGCTCTGATACCACTGTTAGGGTTTTGCCATGTGTAAAGATGCGGAATTTTAAAATTTTTTACACAAAACCCATGTTTGCCCAAGGATCAATTGCATAGATCAATTTAAAACACAAGATCATCATAAAAGAACAATAAAGATTCGACCTTTATGATGTGTAGTCGCGATCCTCTTTCTCCAACCGACAGCAAGAGATCGCAAGCTCCCCAAGCGTGAAGCCTCTACAAGGAGCGCACCCCGACAAGACGAAGCACGACTGCTAGATCGTCAACGGAAGGGTTTTCTCTCTCTTTAGGGTTCTCAACACATGAGAGAGAGAGGAGATGAATCTAGGGTTAGGTTTTGGATGTTAACCAGGGAATAACCGTCTTAGATCTCTGTCTAATCTCTGGAAATCGATGATAAACCTCAACCTGGTCCCTTCTATTTATAGCAGAAGGTCAGAAACCGACTTAACCTGAACCGACTTGCTTCCTGCGGTCCGCAGGGCCCTCCTGCGGTCCGTAGGGACAGCCTGCGTCCAGTTAAACCGACATAATCAAGCACTCTCAGCCCAGCGGCCCGCTGGACCCTCCTGCGCCCCGTTGGTAGTGCCCTGCGGCCAGCAGGACCCTCACGCGGCCCGCAGGCAACCTGCATAAATGCAGATTTTGATTGTTTCTGATCCAAAACCAAACCCTTATTCAAATCCATTTAATTATGTCCCACATAATTAATTTATTCCATGCTTCAGTCCTATCTTAAGGTGTGACCCTGTAGGACCCATGTCTTGATCAGCAGTAAATAAATAAATATTCACAAGTTCATAATTGGCATCTAGCAATGCATTATGAACATCTGATCAAACACAGACATTATGATCCCTTATATCTTTTTATATTAATTCCTTTGTCACATGATAACCAATGTTCAATGTCAAGACTAGGTTTAAGTCATTCTTGACAATTAAATCACTTTCTTGATCTCCAATGCATAATCATCCATTTGTATTATCCCATAATCACAAATGTGCGCATGATAATTACCATTGCATCAAGGGGCCCAGGGATATCATTGCTTTTACAAGAAGTAAAAGGGACAAATGATCATTGTGATAATCTTACAGCTCTTGACATAATCTATGTATATTGACAAACTATCTTTATAACACTCGGTTAAAAGTGCGTTTGATAATTGCACAAATATACACAAATTATTCAAGACTATAAACTATCTCAATGAAAAGAATCAATATTATTTGTGACATGCTAATGACTTACACAAATCCTATAGCAAGTCAACGCGGGTCATGTCCAATATCATGTATCCCATACATATATTCGTGTGATTGATTAGATACCCCGTATCAATGATCTGTGAAACATGATCACATATCAATCCACACACTAGCTTATATATTCAAGCAGTGTTCCTTGCTGATGATTTAGCTAGGGACATATTTAGAGTTATAAAACTTAAAAGAGTTTCACAATTCCAAGTTATCAACACAAATGATCTAGTAATACATTTATAACTCAAGGAACAAGATAAAATATCCAATGCATATGACAAAAACAAGAGTACAATAATTGGTCCTCTAGGCCATTATTCCAACAGGTAGGCGGAGCTATGTCATGGAAGAGTGCTAAAGAGTCGCTCATAACACCTTCCACCATGGACGCTGAGTTCATTGCATGCTACGAAGCCTCGAACCGTGGCGTGTGGCTCAAGAATTTTGTCACTAGGCTACAAGTAGTTCCTACCATCCAGAAGCCACTTATGTTGATGTGTGACAATAATTCAGTCGTACTCTATGCAACAAACAACAGAAGCTCGACAAAGTCTAAGTACATAGACATCAAGTTTCTGGCAGTTAAGGAAATAATACAAAACAATGAGTTAAAGGTGGAACATATCGGTACATACTCCATGATTGCAGATCCCCTTACAAAAGCACTACCACCCAAGAAGTTTCATGAGCATGTTGCTCATATGGGCGTAATACCTATGTTAGGATAATTTAGGGAAATGTGGGAGTTTGATTTTGTTTTTATGCTCCATGCTATGTAATTTGTAACAAGTTATGATATATACAAGTTATGTTTTTGAATCTCATTGCATTCTTTTCTTAAAGTTTATGACCTCAACTAAAGTTAACAAATAAAGAGTGACCCGTTCGAAAATAGGCACGTAAGATCACACTTTCGTGTAATTTCTGAGCTATATGACCAATGTCTAATTCATGTCATCTAGAAGTATTTGGTATTGTGATTTATATCGATAAAGCCACGAAGGAACTGTGGTGACTATCGTTTAAGTCATGTGCTGGTATGACTAGTGGATCGAATTGTTAAGGAAATACAAACATAAAGACAAAAAAGTTCAAAGTGATCTGGCCAGATCCAAGACATGTGTAATCAAATAGACCACACTTGTCTATGTAGGAGATTGTTAGAATTGAGACGTCAATTCTAATAAATTAGGTTAGATTATGTATTATATGATTACATACATGTCATGTAGTGTCACTAATGTTACAAGGAGTAACAGTTGGAAATGCTGCTAAATGTGATTAATTAATATTCAAAGCATTATACGTATTTCACCAAGATTTTGGCACGAATGCATATAGAACTTATCTAAATTGATTATAATTATTGATGGACTGATTATGATCAATTAATGTATAAATGGGTCTTAGTGTAAACTCAGAAATATTGTTTGGGCCAAACCCAACTTGTTTTGAATCAAAGCCCAAGCAAAACAACACAAAACGAGATCTATTGCGGATGCAATAAGATTCATTGTGGCCGCAATACAATATGAGAAGATAAGGCACTGAATCTGCCACTTTGGCATGATTTATTACGACCGCAATGGATCACATTGCGGCCGTAAAACACCTGGCAGAATGTTGTCAAGTGTGGAATTGCCAAGTCCGCAATAAGATTCATTGCGACCGCAAGAGACCTGTTGTAAGGCATGTTTTGACTATCTAGATCTCTCGTTATCTTTCTGATTGAATAAAATGAATTTTGTATCAAATTCGTGTATGTATTTACGGCAGAGAATACTAGGATTTGAAAAAGAATTAGAGAGAATATAATTACAAACATTTTATGAATATTTGATAATTAATTCGGCATCTTTTCGAGATACACTTTGGCCCCTATAAAAGTTCTCGGGTCTCCAAGCGTTAGGGGGTAACAAAGAGATCAGAATTTTTTTGTGATTAGGGCACATGTGTTGTGCATAGCTACTAAACTCTACTTCATTAAGAGCTTATACTCTGTCGGGAATTTTGTGACCGTCAGAGAAATGATAGCACCCCCGAGTCGCTTGGAAGGATCCATCGGGAAAACAACATGACAAGGCGCTTCCGTAGACTCGAGACATCTCAACCATCGCAAGGATTAAAGACTGGAGACGACTGGTGGAGATGAAAAGTAAGTAAACTCGCTTCCGCATTTTTATTGTCTATTTCGTGTCAACTGATTTTTAATTGAATTGTTAATATCAATTGATTTAGTTTAGGGAATGGTTACTTGTTGATACCCTAATTGAATTGCACCAACAATTTAATCTCAACACGCCTAGGTTCAACAAGTGGTATCAGAGCAAGTTGAACTTGCTAATTGAGAATTTACTTAGTTACAAGTAAAGGTCCAATATGGTATTTCCAAGTCGTATAGAGGAACCTCCAATATTTGGCCAAACATGTTATACTTTTTTTATCTTGGAGAATGTCAATGGAAATTTATTTCAAAGCAATTGAGATTTGGCATGTGATAGAAAAATGATATGTACCAATTTATGAAAAAGGAACTACCAACTTGACCGAAAGTTCCAAAAAGAATAAGAGCGATAATTACTATGCCATCAATGCACTACTCCATTTTGTTGATGAATCCATAATTGAAACAAATGATGAACTTGATAGTGCTTTTAAAATATGGAATGCTCTTGTAAATCGATATGATATCGATATCATTTCTAAAAGAACCAAACTGGCAAATGTTGATTTGAATGTAGAATTTTGTAGTAAAGAAGGAGAAAAAGGCAAATCACAAGTAGTCGAAGAAGAAAACATAAACACCACCAATGAGATGGTCTTAACAGCTTCACAAGAGACGGCTCACACAAAGGACATGAAAGGTGAACCAAAGTGCTCAACTAGTGACATAGCAAGATCAAAAAGGAAGACGGTCGAACAAGGTAAAATGATGGAATGCTCTACTTCCACTAGCCAAGCTAGTGAGGTATATCTAATCTCAAATTTACATTATAGAGAAAATTAACCTTTCATATCACCAATAAATGAAATCGAAAATACAATTGAGGAGTTAGTGTGTGATTGTTGTCATAAGAGAAATCATTGTGAGGGATTAAAATGTAAACTTTGTGAACTTGAATTGAAATTGAAAGACTACGAGCTAAAACTAAAAAAAAATTGATGATTTAGAAAAGAAGTGTCAAGCACAAATAAATGAGATTGGATTATTAAAATAAAAGGTGGATAACAAGAAAACAAAACGTTAAAATCCTCTAATTCATTGAATAATAAAATTAGGTTGATTTGAGTAAAATGCATGAAGGACAAAAGCCTCATGACAAATCGAGTCTTGGGTATAAGAAAAATTCAATTCCTTCAACATCAAACAACCCCCAATATGTTAAAGAGAAAGTCAAACAAGTACAAATTCATAAAGAAATAAATGCAAAATATCAAAGGGTAAGAAATGCACCAAATTATGCATTTAGGTATAGGTTTGCCAATAACAACAAGGCCAAAAATAAATTACAACCAAATCAAAGGTATTTCTATTCAACATGGTCAAATGATTCATATCTTAAGGAACAAACCAGTTGGAAATACGAAGTCAAAAATAAAAATCATGTCCAATACGATACTAAATTTTACGAAAGACCAAGGATTGTCATTCATAATCAAACAAATCAAACAAACCTAATTTCAATTATTTATATGAACCTAAGAATCAAGTTAAGGATTTAAAAGTAGATTTTCAAACTCGATTTGTGAAGAAACATGAAAACATTCCCACAAGTACATTTTGTAACTGTTGTTGTAAAATTGAACATATTTCATTAGAGTGTAAGTTCAGAAAATCAAACAACAAATTAAATGTTGTTTAAGCTCAAGGTATGAGGATCAAAATGCATAATTCCACCATGAACTCAAATTGTCACACATTTAGGGGGAGCTAAATAAATGAAATGTTAGAATTATTAATATAATGCTATTGAGTTAAAATTCCAATACGAAATGTGTTCTAAATCAAGTAGATTAAATTATCAAGGTGAAAGATTAATTTGTGTGCATCATTCATATATATATAAACTTTGATCACTATAAAAATTATGGTAAAATTAATTCATGTTAAGTTGAATCCAACATAAATAAAAGAATTAGAGTTTTTTTTAAAGAAGAAGTGCAAACTTAGAAAAAGAAAATAAAGTTTTAAAATCTCTAGTATACTACATAGAAGAATTAAGATGAGGTTGAGAAAAGCTTTAAAGAGACAAACACATATTCATGAGTTAAATACAAAACATGTGAAGTCCACATGTGTTAAAAGTGACAAGAAACACGATCATGCAAATTTAATATAAACACAACATTATGAATACTAATGTAAGTCAAAGAGTGTTTAAAAGTCAACTCAAATTAAATTAATGCTTGATTTGATTTCCTCTCAATATACATAGGCCACACACTTAGGGGGTTCAACTAATAAAATGCTATGATTGACAAATTGAGAATTTAATTCTAAATTCTATTGTTATACCTAAAATAATTTAAGAGAAATGATTTAATTGTGTTATATAAAATGTCAATAATATTTGATAAACCTTAAGTTGAGTCATATTGAACGAGTAATTGTATAACAATCAAATTTCATTTTAAAATTGTCATTTGTGTCTAAATTAGATATGCCATGAAATGATAATTTATAATCATTTGCCGTGTTGTTTATCTTGCAATCTATTATGTGTCATTAACACTCAACAAAATAGTATGAATTGGGCATGTTAGAACCAAACCAATGCTATTAACCCTCAAATAGAGTCTCATGATCTTTCCTTGTTGATATTCGTACGAGACTACTTATTGGTATGCTTACTTGTCAAGTTGCTTATTTTGATTATGCTTATTATCTTCATTCTTTATGATTATATGTGCATGAATTCAAAATAAGAAATTAATTGAGGGGGAGCCTTTGATTATTACAAAACAACCTCATTGGACTAATTGTGCATATAATGAGGTGGAGCTTACACAAAATTTTCATGCAAAATTTCGTGCTCGATTTAAAAAATTAGAGCTAATGAATTTTTCTTCCTACAACCTTTTGCACAATTTACAAAAAGAGGGATAAATAATATATGCTGAAAATTATCAAAACAATTTTTTAAACGTGCACATATATTATAGTTTTGCAAATCGACAAAGGAGGAGATTGTTGTATCAAACTTGAATTTTACCATGCTTTGTGTTTGAGATTTTTTGTAGGGACGTTATATCACTTGGAGAAGCAAAATAGGAGCAAACATATTTCAAGAACAAGCATCAAGATTGTACTAGGACTTGAATGCGAAATTTGAAAAGGAAAACATCAGAACATTTAAGTGATGTTTTGATAACAAGTGTAGAGATCATTGCGACCTTTCCAATCCTTCGAAAATGACCTTAATCAAAGCTACGGATCAGAAGTTATGGCTGTTTCAAGAACTGAAGATTATGCGAACAGCACAAACCGTCGGAGCCGGTTGGCAACCGTCGGTGCTGGTTGGCAACCGTCGGTGACGGTTCGGAAGTCATTTTCTACCCAAATTTCTAGAAAAAACCATTGTGTGGCGGATGATTCTGGAACAAAGTGTTTTGACTCGTTTTTGAACTGAAACCTCAACCGTCAGTGACGGTTGACAACCATCGTGTGACGATTGATTCTGGAACAAGTGTTTTGACTCGTTTTTGAACTGAAACCTCAACCGTCAGTGACGGTTGACAACCATCATGTGACGATTGATTGTGGAACAAAGTGTTTTGACTCATTTTTGAACTAAAACCTCAACCGTCAGTGGTTGACAACCATCGTGTGCCAGTTCGGGCAAATTGTTGTGTTTTCAAACCTAAACCCGCCCGATATAAATATGGAAGGGATGCCTCCTCTTCCAATGACTTGACCTATTATTCTAAATCATATAGCAACCATTTTCCTCCATTAAAAAAGCTTAGATCTTGCTCTAAATCTCTCAAGTTCATCAACTCTAAATTAGCCGAATTTCTTGAGTGTGATTAGAAGATCATTCTCTTATATTTCTCTTTAGCCTTTGTGCATCTTTTGACTTGGTTCTCTATCTTTGTGTGTAAAGAGACCAAGTTCAAGCTTGTAACATATATTCTTGTTGATTAGTAGAAACGACTCGACCTTATTATCGCGTCGGGGAGTCGAGAGTTCCGGAGACGTAGGCTCGTCAATAGTCAAACTTCGTTAACATATCAGTGTCTCTTGTGCATGATTGCTTTGTTTGCAATTTCTCATATCTTCTCTATTTATTTTACTTGCTATACAATTGATGGAGAAGAATTGAATTGCTTGTATTGCTCTAGTTAAATATGCTTCCGCAATTAGAATTTATTTAAGCCAAATTGATATTAAGGTCTCTCAATTTAATTGTTGCAAATTCTTTTTAGAGAAGTATACCAATTGATTGTATTGATCTATTTAGCAATTACCATTAGGAATTGAGGTTGTGAAATTTGCAAATAAGTCCTTGCAGTCGTCATAAACTGAAAATTGGTCATAACCTAGGTCGCATAGGTTCAACATAAATCCTGGGCCTTCGCTCGGTTTTTTATTCTAATTCGAGATTTAGGACCTTCGTTCTAATCATGTTCACAATCTGGTTAAGGTTATATATCGAAAAATAAATCTTGAGATTTCATTAAAGTCTATTAATCGTTTTTCGAAAAAGGAGATATGAATTAGAATAGATCATGGGCATCCGCTCGGCTTTTTATTCTACTTCGAGTCAAGACTAGTGAGAATATAATTTAGGACCTCCGTTCTGATCATGTTCACAATATGTTCAAGGTTATATATCGAAAAATAAATCTTGAGATTTTATTAAAGTATATTAATCATTTTTCGAAAAAAGAGACAAGAATTAGAACAAATCCCGAGCCTCTACTCATTTTTATTCTAATTTGAGTCAACACTAGTGAGGATATGGCTTAGGACCTCCATTCTGATCACGTTCACAGTCTAGTCGAGGTTGTATATAAAAAAAAAATCTTTTATCGATAGGCAAACTCCACCTCAAATAAGAGACTCAATTAATGACACATATATACCCAAAACAAGCTCGAATAGATGCATTGCTTCCAGCAATGATATAAGCTATAAGCCCATGGGTGTTTTGAAATAAGAAAATTTGTGTTGTTAGATGATGATTGAGTTAAATACTCAGCAGTACAAATAATAACACATATGACCCAAAATTGACCCAAATAGACGTATTGCTTCTTGCAATAATATTGGCTGTAAGCCGGTGGGCATTTTGGAATAAGATATTTTTGTATTGTCTAATGATAATTTTCATATTGCGGAAATACTCAAAGAAATATTACGCAAGTGCCAAAATTTACTAGAGTAAGAAGATTGCAACTATAAAGTCGTGTTTTCAAGTTTTTCTATAAAACATGACGAAAGAAATAGTTATATACTCTAGAAAGTGAATTAGTTATCTTATATACGGAAAATAAAACTACTTACTAATGATATTGAATATTTTCCTCATTTACTTTAAAGTATTAAAATCTGTTTTAGTACAAATAAAAATTTGGAATAATACGAAATTGATATGGTAATGTTGAGAAATATAAAGTTAAATTTTATCGATAAAAGACTTCATATATATATATATATATAAGTTTTAATTTATAAAATTGTTCCTTAAAGATTCTTTAAAAGAATTAATGGCACAATGTTTAAAGTTTTGAATAGATATTAAGGATGCAACTTAAGAATTTTTCATTAAGTTTATAGGTTGCACAAAGAGAATAATATATGTGTAATTAAAGGATCTCCATAAAGTATTATCAGATTGTGATCTAATCAAATATTGATAAATCAGATTATTCAAGTTCTGTGGGAGTAAAACATAAATACAATATATCTTAAAGAATAACGATTAAGATAAAAGCCCGGATCAAAATTAAAAGCAACAAAGTCTAAGTATTTATATGTCTTATAAACATAAAATATGTTGATATATAGTCATAAGGACATTGTGTTATAAAATGACATATTCAAGAAAATACTTAGTATAAATATATTTATAAGATATTTTAGAATACATATACGAGATCTCAAAGGACTTATAGCAAACAAAAGAATAATACTCAAGTATCAGATGTTGGAAAAGTTTTTTGGAGGTCATACCCAATCCGACTTCAGGATTAAATACACGATTTCATAAAGATGTCACCCTAATGAACTCTGTGTAGAGATTATTTAAGTTATATTGTGACAATAAGAGAGTCGTGCATGATAATACTAGAAACTTAATAAAGCTGAAATGTTTTTCATATAAGTTTTCTAAAAGAAAGATTAAAAGATAGACATATAACAGTGCATGCTTCATATTCACAAGGTTTGTTGAAAATGTGAGAGTCTGATTTTAAGGAAATATAGGTTTCATGTAATTGGCAACAAGTTGTAATATATATGCAAGTTACGTCTCTCTCTTTAAAGCCTTGATAATACTGGAAACTTAATAAGTTTTGTAGTAGTTTAAAGGAAAGATAGAACATATAACAATACAAATTTCATATCCACAAGATTTGTGGAAAATGTGAGAGTCTGATTTTGAGGAAATATATGTTTTATGTGATTTGCAACAAGTTGTGATATATGGAAATCACATCTCTTTCTTTAAAGCTTTGATCTCACTAAAGAATAGCGTGACCCATTCATAAATAGGCACGTACAATCACACTTTCGTGTAATTTCTGAACTATATGACCAAAATCGAATTCATGTCATCCAGAAATATTTGGTAATGTGATTTATATCGAAAAAGCCGCACAGAAAATATGGTGATTATCGTTCAAGTTCCTTGTTGATATAACTAGTGGACCGAATTGGTTAAGAAATACGAAAAGAAAGACATAAAAGCTAAAGTGATCGGCCAGATCTAAACATATGTAATCAAATGGATCACACTTGTCCATGTGGGAGATTGAATTGAGACGTCAATTCTGATAAATAAAGTTTGGTCTACGTGTTATATGATTACTACATGTCACATACTGTCACCTAATATTACGAGGAGTAATATATGGATATGCCAGATAATGTGATTAACTGATATACAATGGCATTATACATATTTCACTAAGATTTTGGACACAAATGCATATAGAATTTAAGTAAATTAATTATAATTATTAATGGATCGATTATGATTAATTAAACTATATATTGGTGTTGATGTAAAGTCATGAATATTATTTGGCCTAAACCCAACTCAAGTTGGATCAAAACCCAAGCAAAACAACACAAACACAAGTCTATTACGGTTGCAAGAAGATCATTTGCGGCCGCAATAGATATAGGAGATTTTGCAGTTAATCTTTTGGATTTTTAGAAGATTGATTGCGGTCGTAATAGCCTTCATTGCGGCCGCAATGAGATCTATTGCGACCGCAAGAGACCTATTCCAACACAAATTTTGACTGCCTTGATTTGTCGTTATCTTTCTGATTGGATATTTTAGGTTTTATATCAAATTATGTGGAATTATTTACAGAAGTAAATAAGAGGATTTGGAAAAATATAATTTCATATATTATATGAATATTTGATAATTAATTTTCTATCTTGAGCATGGCTAAAATAATATGCATAGTACACCACATAACGTACTATGCGCCCATTTGTATTTAATTTGGTCATTAAATTGATATTTAAGT
The DNA here is from genome assembly GCA_964058865.1 of Eleocharis quinqueflora. Taxonomy (NCBI): domain Eukaryota; kingdom Viridiplantae; phylum Streptophyta; class Magnoliopsida; order Poales; family Cyperaceae; genus Eleocharis; species Eleocharis quinqueflora. Next base: position 14,938 of record CAXKVX010001978.1, on the reverse strand, counting down.
TGCTCAATAAATTCTTCATATCAAAATCTTGTAGGAAATAAAATTTCGTGATTTTTAGAGCTTTTTTGCTATTTTTTAAATATTTTTTAAAAACATCCCAGAAATGGAACTTTTGTAGTATTAAATCTGGACTGTTTTTAAAAAATATTTAAAAAATAGCTAGAAAGCTCTAAAAATCACGAAATTTGATTTCCTACAATATTTTCATATGAAGAATTTATTGAGCAACTTAAATCTCAATTTAATGACTTATATCTATATGCATAGTACAAAATGTGGTGTACTATGCATATTATTTTAGCCATGCTCTTCTATCTTTCCAATATATATTAAAATCTCTAAAAATAGCACTCGGTCTCCATCCACTCCCGATTAACGATAAGGACACATGTGTTGTAAATTGTCTCTTTTTCTTACTCCATTAAAGAAAATTACTCCTTAGTTCATTCGTGACTTTGGAGATCAGAAAGGCACCAGAATATGCTTGGATAGGCTCGCTAGCGCACCGTTTCGAGCTTTCGCACCTCCATCACCAAGGACTCCGTTGGAAGAACAAGTGTACAAGGGAGATCGTAGGGGTGGAAGGTAAGTATTGCTTCCGCTGTTATTTGGTTTTATTTCGGACATTTAAGCACGGAGGTTGGTCCTATTTAGAACTGCAATTCTTTATTTGTAATTTAGGTTTTGTGGCTCTGACCTAAATGAAATTGCACCAACATAAGATGCTTTGTGGTATTGTCATGAATGGTTACCATCCATCTCGCTTGCATGCCATAGATATCTTATCCTTGATCTTCTAACCCTAGATCATGTTTTCCCTCTCTAAATCTTGTCTAAATTGTCTCAGTACAAATTCAAAAGAAGATAAAAAAATAACTGTTCAAATCCTATTTTTATGCTTCTATTTCTGGCTTTCGTAACTGTCGCTTGCAGCCCGCAAAGAGCCTCTTGCAACCTGCAAGGCATGTGAATAGTCGGTTGTCTGAATTGGGTCTTCTATGGGGAAGTGGTTTGCAGCCCGCAAAGCATGTGAAAAATGCAGTCTCGAGTCTGTCTTCTGTCTGTCTGGTCTGGGCTTGGTTTGTGGCCCACAATGGGTGTCTTGCGAACCACAAACAAGTGCAAAATGCACTGTTTTGATATGCACATCGTATAGGACTTTGTCTCGAGATTTATTGGGATTGACTCCTCTTGTACCTGCATGAAAACACAAAGATATGGCAGTACCATGAACTTGCATGTTTTTAACCAAAAACTAATTTAAATTGACCTAGAACAAAAACAAGATTTGGTCAAATTGGTACCCTAAACCTAGCAAATGGTAGATACAAATCACGCTTATCAATATTATAACAAGCACGTCTTTTACACTGGAACCTACAAGTCTCTATATTAGAACCTGCAAGTCTCAGTATTGGAACTTGCATGTCTTTATATTAGAACATACAAATATTTATATTATAACTAACAAGAATCTATTAGAACCAACAAGTCTCAAATATTTGGAACCTGCAAATATCAATATTGGAAAATTTAAATATAAAGACTTGCAGAGGGCAAAGCGCTAGCAGAGCGGGGCGCTAATTTTTTTTGTCGTGTAACGGGGGACGATTAAGGGACTGTTAGTAAGTCCCTTATTAAAATCAGGGGTGAATCCAAGATGAAAGAGGTCTTACATCTTTTGATGTGGGGTCCATTGATTGTTTTTCTCTGTGTTTGGTATCACTCATTTCTTGCGAAATTAGATGGAAGAAGAATTATTTCGGAAGAAAAGTATCAAACACAAATGAAATTAGATGAAATTAGATGAAAGTTCTTTCTTCCAATTTTTTGGTGAAATATTTATCTTCCGAAAGAAGGCAACACAATAAACTCTCTTCTTCTTCTTAGATTATTTATTTTTTATTTTTTAACTCATATAATTATCTCCTTCCAAATATTTCTACCAAACATTGAAATATAGTGAAAGAAAGTTTATTCTAAAAGAACACTCTTCCATCTAAATTTTTGAAATAAATGAGTGGTACAAAAACACCCTAAAGAAAAGAGTGTCTATTGCATCTCTCGGAAACTAAAGAAAGTTTGCATTCCATATATCTTTGACGGAATTTCATGTATATTCTAAAAAACTTCAAATTACATATCTATCCCTCTAAATTGGAATTTTATCTATTTTCCCTTCGAAATTTAAGAACTCACAAATTTACTCATTTATTATTTTTATATTAAAACTCATTTTTAATGTGTTCATCAAAAGCATTAAAAATGTAGCTTGTTTAATGAAAATGTCGATCTTATATTTGAACGATTCTAAGGATAAATTAGTTACTTTGTACTCCTGACGTATACTCGGTGACATTTAAATATACCGCTTTTACCCTGAATTAAGTTTGTAAATAATTATTTCTTCTTTATGAAAATATGGTCAGATATTTGGTCGATTTTCTAGAGCAAACTGTTCATTTTATTTACTTTTGATACATACACAACAGTATACCTAACTGTCACCGGATATACGTCAGGAGTACAAAATGACTAATTTGCTCTAAAAATCGATCAAATAAAAGACTAACATTTTTATTAAACAAGTTATATTTTTTAATGCTTTTAATATAGGATAAAATTAGTATTTTACACTTTAAAAAATGAGTTTTAGTATAAAAATAATAAAATGGATATATTTGTTAATTTTTTAAGGTTATAAGAGAAAATAGTTCATATTCAATTTCAGAAGGGAAATATCTAATTTAAAAATATTTGAAGAATATACGTGAAGTTTTGTCAAAATTTTTCTAAAGTGCGTGTTCGATAGAGTACTCCCATATCCGAAATAGTCAACAGACCCCACGTGTAGTCTTCCGCTCAACGGTGTAAAATGAATCAAGTACTATAGCAAACTAGAAAACACACAGCGCGGCTACGCCGCGTCTTTGAAGATATTCTTTTTTGTGTTAAATGATATATAATATTTCATTAAAAACATGCATGTATGATATAAATTTGATAAATTTGTGTTATGTGTTAACAAATACTTATATATTATATATTTTGTTGGAATTATTTGGAGAATTAAAAAGAAAACTACAAAGTTAATTTCCTTTGAAATTTGAGCTGAAATTACAATCCAATCATATTGAGTTTAGATACGTGCGCAAAATTCATAATCATATTCATGTAGTATCATGTTTATGCATTAGAGTAAATGTTTCTTGGTTTGTTTGAGGGTAAATTTGTACTATCATTAGACCTAGATTACCTCTATTTATTGTACATATAAATCTACGAGTTAATTTCCTTTGAAATTTCAACTGAAATTACAATCCAATCATATTGAGTTTGGATACGTGCGCAAAATTCATAATCAAATTCATGCAGTACCATGTTTATGCATTAGAGTAAATATTTTTTGATTTGTTTGGGGGTAAATTTGTACTATCATCAGACCTAGATTGCCTTTATTTGTTGTACATATAAATCTGGCGTGGACAATTACCTGATCTAGAATGAATAAAAACATGAAATCATATATTAAATTTGTAGGTCAAGTTAGATAACTGAACAGACACACAAATCACTAATGGAGTGTTGCGTTTTACATTTTTTCAAGGAAAATTAATTTTAAGATTCATGATTGTTTGAATTCAGGTTTTCTGGCACAATTTGTGAAAATCAAGTTCGTTAAGAATCCTATGTATTAATTTGTCAAATTTCGGATTTCTGGCACAAATTTATATTTTCTTAAAAACCTCAAACAATCAAAGTGGTCTTCAATTTTTGCTATACCAGACTGTCATTTTTTCAACCTATGTTAAATGTGCTTTAAATTTATTAAAATTTATTTAAAACAAATTTATAATTTTATCAAAAACCTCAACTAAGCCATCAAAGTGGAAGCATACTATTATACTGAAATCATTCTATCACAAAGGAAGATCATACAAAGTTAGGGTTATATTAGGTTTAAAGTAGAAAATTCGACAATAAAGTGAAAGTATCAAATAACCGAAGGTTGCCAGAAAAACATGTATATGAACCTCAAAGTAGAAAATTGACCAATCAAAGAACAATTTTCAAAACAATTCAGATATTGATACTTGTAAGCTAATGGACAGTTAAATGTAAAAAGGAAATGCAGATAGCAGTATGCTTCTCCATACGAGATAGTAAATTATAAAAAAATAAAAATTCAGATATTGTTACCATACCATATATTAAATAACACAAAAATAATTCAGATATTGATACTGGTAAGCTAATAGGCAGTTCAATGTAAAAATAAAATTCAGATATTGATGACAACCAGATCTGCAGATAGCATATACATATGTATATTCTATCGTTAATCAAGTCTGATTACAGTTGATACTGTTAAGCTAATGGAAAGTTAAATGTAAAAAGGAAATGCACATAGCAGAATTCTTGTCCATACCAGATAGTAAAGTACCACAAAAATTAAATTTAGATATTATTTTCATATCATATATTAAATAACACAAAAAATTCAGATATTGATGTTGGTAAAGTTATAGACAGATCAATGTAAAAATAAAGTCAAGATATTGATCACAACCAGATCTGCTATCATTAATCAAATCTTATTACAGATGATGCCTACATAGATGATTGTTGAATAGGAAACAAAATATCAAAAAATAATTGCCAGTACCCAACTTCACAAATAGCAGATGCCTGCAAAATTAAAGATATAAGTAAAACACAGATGAACAATGGACAATAGATCAAAAGCACAAAATTGATGTTACCTTCCAAAAATCGATGACTTTCAACTTGGATTCAATGACCGACAACCTCTGAAACTGAGGCAATTAAAAAGAAAGGTATAAAAGATGAACACTTGCAAAATTAAAGATATAAAATAGAGATAAACAACGAAGAATAGATCAAAAGCACAAAATGCACAAAATACCTTCCAACCTTCGATAAATTCCAACTTTGATTCAGCAATTGACAACTTTGACCTTTTTTAAGCTGAGGCATTTTTCTGGGAACAGGAAAAATGAAAATGGAAGCCATATATAAAGAATGGAAGCAATGAGATTGAAGGCCTGGAAGAAAAGACATTTAAAGCACTAAAGAGGAAGAGGAAGACATTAAGACGGGGAAATCAACCAGGCACAAAAAGACCAGAGAAACCAATCAAAGCATTAAAGAAGAAGAGAAATTCTGCAACAGTGGCGATTAAGAGGGGACTAAAATTATAATAGTCGTAAACAAATTTGGTGCTTTCGCGGTGTATAGGGCGTGTCCGCGTGTCTGGGAAAAGAGACACGCCGACACTAATGAAGTTTTATTTATAGTATTGATTAAGGCAGCTACTGTCGACTATTTTAGGAGACGTGAATTCCTGTCCGATTTTTTTAATATTAGAAATGTAATAAATAAATTATAAATAAAAAAAGATTGGTGCAAAAGCACGAAAAATAGAAATGACCGGAGTTGCGAGCACCGGCCATTTGGAAAAATCCAAAAGGCCGGTGTTCACAACACTGGCCAATTGAACTTTGATTTTTCCCCGTAGAGATGCTTCCCAAGAGCTTTGATTTTTTATAAAAGTTTGAAATTTTTTTATGTCTAACCTAAAAAGTAAGAATAATATCTATGACCTTAGATCCAATTTTTTTGCATTAATAACCCTATCTTTTAACGTTCATGTTCATGTTCATGTTCATGTTCACGTGTGTTATCTAGACTCATGCGTTCAAATGTACTTATAAATTCATACAAAAAAATTTCTAAGTATCTCTAAACACATGCGTCTAGATAACACGTGAACGTGAACATTAAAGTAGGGTTATTATCGCCAAAGATTTGAATCCAGGGTCATAAATGTTATTCTTATTTTTTTAGGTCAAACATAACAAAACTTTCAACTTCATGAATTGAATTGTATTTAGGTAAGTTTATGTAACAACTTCAGTGCACTCGTCGAGACTGTAATTAGTATTTTTTATCGTCGCAAGTCATGGAACTAAATATATATGTCAATCTACTTCCACAGCGTCGAGTCTGATTAGTGATCGGAGAAACGACTCAAAATTGATTCCAACGCAAAATCGTGATAAAAAAATCACTAATTAAGACATAAGTTGAATATGGAGCCAAATTTTAGAAGCACATTCCTCCGATCACAAATCAGATTTCACAAAATGAAAGTAGACTCGAATATCTGGAATTCCATGACTTACAATGATAAAAAGAATGTAATTATGATCCCGACGAGCGTAGTCAAAGTTGTTAGAAAAAATATTAAGTATGATTGGTATATTTTTTTCTACACACTTCGACAGCGCTCGTCGGGATAGTAATAGTTTTTTATTATCGTCGCAAGTCATCAAGTTGTAGATATTCGAGTATGCTTTCATTCTGTGGAATCTGATTTGTGATCGGAGGAATGTGCATCTAAAATTTGGCTTCATATTCAACTTATGTCTTAATTAGTGATTTTTTATTATGAGTTTGCGTTGAAATCAATTTTGAATCGCTCGTTTCTCCGATCACAAATCAGACTCGACGCTGCGGAAGTAGACTCGTATATCTATAGTTCTATGACTTGCGACGATAAAAAATACTAATTACAGTCCCGACGAGTGCAGCTGAAGTTGTTACACAAACTTACCTAAATACAATCCAACTCATGAATTAAAATATTAATATTTTTAATAATAAAAAAATCAACGTTCAAAATTTGAAAATTTTGTTATGTTTGACCTAAAAAAATAAGAATAACATTTATGATCCTGGATTCAAATCTTTGGCCATAATAACCTTACTTTAATGTTCAGTTCACGTGTTATCTAGACACATATGTTCAAAGATACTTAGATTTTTTTTTAATTTATAAGTACATCTGAACGCATGCGTTTAGATAACACACGTGAATATGAACGTTAAAAGATAGAGTTATTATCGCAAAAAAATTGAATCTAAGGTCATAGATATTATTCTTATTTTTTTAGTTTAGACATAAAAAAATTTCAAACTTTTATAAAAAATCAAAACTCTTGAGAAGCATCTCTGTGGAGAAAAATCAAAGTTCAATTGGCTGGTGTAGTGAACACCGATCTTTTGAATTTTTTTCAAATGATCGGTGTTCGCAATTCCGATCGTTTCTATTTTTCACGCTTTTGCACCAATCTTTCTTTCTATTTATAATTTATTTATTACAGTTCTAATATTAAAAAAATCGGAATTCCTGCTCTGCAGCACTTCCCCTCCGGAAGCTGATCTTCTACCGCGCAGCACCGACAGACGGCTCAGATTTTTTGCGTTGTAAGTTACGGATGACCCAAATTTGATACAGAATGTCTGATATTATAAAATTTAGCTTACACGAAAGGCGATGCAAATAAAAATTTGAGATTTGCTGTGCACAGTCGGTGCTGCGGTAGAAGATCTCGATTCCTTCCCCTCCTGCTTCCTGTCCTCGCTCTTAAACCCTAGCCGATTCTCGCGAAACAAAACCCTGATTAAAAACGAATCCTTCCTATCGCAATTGAATTCTACGCATATCTAGTCCAAATCGCATAGCCGAGAGTTCTATTCTGGCGTAATCGTGTGGTGGAGATGAAGGTTAAGGTAATTTCGCGTTCGACGGAGGATTTCACCCGAGAGCGAAGCAAGGATTTACGGGTATATTTGCATTGCTTCGACTATTTTTCTTACCACACGTCTGGTCGTTAAACGAGAACATTAAAATTAAGAATCATCCATATGCTTATGTTAATTTTATGAAAAATTTGGAGCAGAAAGTGTTCAGAAACTACGATCCAAATTTGCATACGCAAGAGAGAGCTGTGGAGTACACAAGAGCCCTTAATGCAGCCAAATTAGAGAAGGTAAAGTACTTTCTATCTGTGCTCTTCTTCTATTTGATGTATATCCAAATCATATGTTCAAATGCGCTATTTTGTCACAATGCACTTAAAAAATTGTCTGTGAATTGTAGCAACACGAATCATTTGCTTTAATTGTGGTTTCAGAACTAAAGAAGCTAATTAGAAGTAACCAAAACCGGGTAGCTTTCCCAGATATGAAATCTCAATACGTACATGTGCAGAACTACATAGTACTCAAATTCATGTTTTATTTTTTCCCTCTTTCTTTGAACTACTTTTCATTTTGTAGATATTCGCAAAACCGTTTGTTGGTGCAATGGACGGGCATATCGATGCGGTCTCTTGCATGGCCAAAATTCCTAATCATTTAAAAGCCATTTTCTCTGGATCCATGGATGGAGGTAACATATTTCAACAGTATTGTGTTAGTTTTTGTATACGTAGTCATAAGGAATTAATATTTGGATTGCATGGTTGGTATTGAATTTGATTTCGATTTTATATGGGCTCTCAAGTTTGTTTCAAAGATCATACTTTTGTACCCTAAATCATTGATAACTCATACCAATTAATGGCCTTTCAGGCTCTGTAAGCAATTTTCATTCATTTATTTATTTACTCCTCTTGGCAGATATTCGTCTTTGGGACTTGGCTACAAGGTACTTTTACCTCTTTCCCTTTCATTTAATACTGTTCAGAGAAATTTCCACATGCCCCAACACACAAACACATACACAAATACACAATAGAAGGGGTAACTTGCAATTAATTAATTTTGACAATCTTCAAAATAAACTTTAAAAATGAAATCTAACGTCACTGGCAAGATCTATAAGATGCACATATCATGTGTACAAAAAATATGAAGTTTCAGGGACATCAAGTTGGGTTTCATTTACCGTCCTTGGTGCATACCCATACATTTACCTTCTTGTTTTTGAACCTCATTTGAAACTATTGAAAAACTATTGTGAGATTTTGAAGACCCTGCTGGTTGTATATACAGTTGTGTTATAACAAATATTGCAAGGTTTTTTGTACACCAGAATTTCCCTATAACATTTTAGCTCCTTCTGACAATAGCTGCACAAGTCGAGACATTTTAGCAAATAGCTTTATTGACTTTCTTGTGGAATAAAAACAGGAAAACAGTTTGTCAGTTCTCAGGACACCAGGGGGCAGTGAGGGGTTTAACGTCATCTACCAATGGAGAGGTTCTTGTATCATGTGGCACTGATTGCACGTAAGGACAAGGAAACTTCTATTTTCTCGTTTCTGGCACAGATTTAAGTGCATTAAGTATGGTGGTCAACTAGTTTTAACTTTTAAGAACTATGCTAATTTTTACTGTATCCCGCATCTGCTCTTTTTTATACAAGTTTTAGAAAGAAACCAAATTTACCCCCACACACTTATCAGTTTATCACAAATTAGAGGACTGCCTATATATGTATTATAATTGGATAAGTGACCAGAAATGTCCTACTAATTTGTGAAAATGTAATGGCTCCAAACAACTGGATTCTGGAGCACATACCAATTATTCCCCTGATTCATTGAACATCTTAGCCTTTATTGAATGCAGAGTTCAACAGTGGAAAGTCCCTTCCCTCAATTTTGATTCGACTGCAGTCGCTGCCAAGGTAGGTTGTTTCACTTGGACTCTATTGTTCAATAGTTAATGTCCTTTTCTGCTTTCTATTATAGTTTTGTCTTACTATTAATATTTTTAAATTTATTTTGTTGTCCAGCCTTTGGCGGTCTACACTTGGAAGCATGCTTTCTGGTGAGTTGTTTGGAATTAACAAAAATGTTAGAGTTACTTCTCTTCAGTATTCTTGACCAAGTACATTAGCTCCAATCATAATTCTAGTGCACTTCTTTTTCTGGCCTTTCTCTTTCTTCACCCTTGAACTTTTTTTAGGGTGCACGACTGAGTAAGATCCAAAGTTTACACTGAAACCACTGTATTCAATGATAGTAATTTAAGAAAGAATAATAGACATCCACTTTGTTCGTTTATTGTATATATGTTTGCGTATTTTATTGGTTACAATTTTTGCCAATGCCACAATTTGAACTCTCTTGCCAATGTAAATAATTGGATCCTTGGAGAGGTGTAGCACACAACATTTTTAAAACCTATTTTTTGTATTTTGTTTTTCGTCTGAAATATAAACAGGGGTGTGGATCATCAATGGGATACTGGCATTTTTGCAACAGCTGGTGCACAAGTTGATATTTGGGATCACAACAGGTATTATATCCTTTGTTTCCTTTTGCATGTGCTCAAATGGAAGTATACTTTTTTTTAATACTCTCTCTCTCTCTCTCTCTCTCTGAGAAAAGGTCGGAGCCTATAAGCACATTTCAGTGGGGAAATGATTCGGTGATTTCTGTTCGATTCAACCCCGGTGAGCCCAACTTATTGGCCACCTCGTCTAGGTATATAATCATTTCTCCTTCTCCAAGTCTACTCAACTGCAATATCTCAAATTAATTTCTTTTTGTGAATGGCAATATTTTTTTGTGAAAATAAGAGTCATATGCTTTTATTGGTTCTGCAAGTTTTAACCATTTTGCAAATCAATACTACATGGTTAAAGAAATTCTGAGATTATCCCCTTCACATATGAAGTATGAGACTGGATATAAGTTCGGAACTTTGGATATAAGTTTAATAGCTGACTTTCTTCAAAATTAATTTACAATTTGCGTGTTTAAGATGACGGCATTTGAGGGAACTAATACTGAATAAACTGAAGTTGAGCAACACCAAATAGTAATGAAGGGCAAGTTATGTGAACTCCAATTTACCTTTCAAAAATGATAATGCACCTTTGAGTCGTACTAATAGGCCCTTTTGCTCACACCAGTGTTATTAGTTTAAGCTTATTGTCCGATTGTAGCCAACTATTGCCAGCTTCTTTAAGTGTATTTTATTCAATTTGAAAATATCTTTTGTAGCGACCGTGGAATTATACTATATGACTTGCGTACATCTTCTCCATTTAAAAAAGTTATAATGCAGGTAAATCTTTATTGCCCTATCTTCGCTTTCAATATTCATTCTAATAGGTCATGTGTATATTGATCTGAACCTCTTTGGTCTTTCCTCAATGCAGACAAAAACTAACTCCATATGTTGGAACCCAATGGAGCCTATTAACTTCACTGCAGTATGGTCCCATCCTTGCAACTGTGAACGCTTTCCATTGATTTGCGCTTACTGTTCATGTTGTTTTATATTCACAATAATCTTATATAGGCAAATGAAGATTGCAACTGTTACACTTTTGATGCAAGGCGGCTTGATGAGGCCAAGGTGGTGCACAAGGATCATGTCTCTGCTGTGTGAGTGTAGTAATTACTTTTTGAACCATTTGTATATTTTTTTATTGCTTCTCATTTATCTGTGCCACTGGCAACCAAGTTAAATAATGTCGAGTTGGTTTCAGGATGGATGTGGATTACTCTCCTACAGGCCGTGAATTCGTTACAGGCTCTTATGATAGAACTGTAAAATTTTCTTCATCTCTTATTTCGGACATTCAATATTGTTTGTACTTTTTAGTAATTAGTTTAACTTAACAAATTTACAGGTTAGGATCTTCAATCACAGTGGAGATCATAGTCGTGAGATTTACCATACCAAGCGGATGCAAAGGTTCTCCCAACCGCTGACTCATTGATTTATTTATTTATTGCAAAAATATTTTAGTTTGGACTGGTAAAAGTTGACCATTTTCACCTCCTGTCTGGATTTAGCAATACTTCTTTGGTCCAGACAGAAGGATTTAATTATTGTAAATTAAAAGTCATCTTTGGAGGGATATAATAAAAGAGTTCTGGAAGTAACAATTGTGTTACTGTAATTTGTATAGTTCTGTTGCCTTAATTACCTTTTAATTTTTGTCCTTGTAACTAAATGCTATGTTGTATTGTGTATTCGTAGGGTGTTTTGTGTGAGATACAGCTGTGATGCTTCTTATGTAATATCTGGAAGTGATGACACAAACCTTCGTCTTTGGAAGTCTAAAGCTGCTGAACAACTTGGAGTTGTATGTGTCCTCTTTTTGTTGCATTATTTTAAGTATAAGTTTGGCACTATACTGGATTTAACTGGCTGTAGATCACTGTAGCAGTTTAGAATCCTGTTGGACTGACTTTGAGCCCAGCTCTAGTTTTCTCTTGATTCTGTTGTGTTCAATTGAAAAAAAATCAGGGTTTATTGAGGTTAACCTTTTAATCAAGTGTTAGCATAGTTGAGGGATTGAGGTCTGGTTGAGTTCCACTCTATTGAAACTTAGGTTTTGATACTACGAGCCACTTTGGTTAACATCTTAGATGTCTGAATGGAGATAATTACCAGGGTCAATCTGCCAGAATGCTAATGTGATATTCTATATAACTTCAGCTATTACCTAGAGAGAAGAAGAAGCACGAGTATCATGATGCATTGAAGGCACGATTTAAGCATCTACCTGAAATCAGGCGCATCGTCAAGTCAGTTTCTCTCTCTCTCTCTCTCTCTCTCATCAATTTAATCTTCCTATTGGTGTTGAACCTCACAAGCACATACAATAATAGCCTTTTGGTTGCATGGTATTTATAAAGCATGGAGTCACCCCTATACCGTGGAGAAATGAAGGTCATTTCAAATTTTGGTCTTAGATTTTTCCAAAAGATGAACAATTTCAATTCCTGAACTTCCAAAAAAAGCATAATCAGTCCTTTCTGTCAATTTTCTTGCCAGCACCATTATATTTACTGATGTTGACCAAGATTGGTTGAGTTCAGTACCAAGTGAAGAAAGATGGGTTAAGACTTAAGAGGAGAAAGAGGGAAGAAATGTTGAACTATTATTTTGTCTAGAATGGTACTGGGTTGGATTGGCTAAGTGTAGAAGGCAGGCATACCAATCGGTAAACTATATATGTGTTAAGCCAAGTAGGTTCTACCATCCAAACTATAGTTGGAAAATCTTCTATAATTATTGTTAATAGTTAATTAAGGTACTGGGTTGGATTGGTTAAGTGTAGAAGGCAGGCATCCCAATCGGTAAACTATATATGTGTTAAGCCAAGTAGGTTCTACCAGCAAAACTATAGTTGGAAAATCTTCTATAATTATTGTTAATAGTTAATTAAGGTACTTTTATATCAAATTGAAAGGATGGGGATCAACTAACAATGAATCAGTTTGGCAATCTGGAATACCATTAAATTTCTTATTTTCAAATCTGACATTTGGAATATAATTTGTAGAAATTATAATGAACTTTACGTTCTTTTTCAAATTTAACTGATTAGGAAATGAAATAGGGAAAAAATGACACAGCAATTTGATTTTTCTATAAATGTACAGAAAAATTATGTAATTTGACGGAAGTTTTACCATTTTATGAAAACACCCGAAGGTTGCAACATTTCACATTTAACTATGATGGAATGCCAAATAAAAGTTGAATTGCATAAAATTTGATATGTAAATCAATGTACAAGGTCAACAATATAGTTTTTTTCTATCTTTGAAATCTTCTTTCGACTCATTGAAAAATGTGATCAACATTGTGAACCCATTATATGTGGATCTTAATCCGACAAATAAACAATGTTAATTTTTCATTATCAAAATCTAATCTAGTGTGTGTTAAAGCTTGATTTAATGATGACGGGGAGGAGTGCAACACCAAAGAGCATTGGCTTGCAATAAGCTGTTAATTTTACACAAATTATAACTGAGCTGACCATAGGAAAGTGCTTGACGGGATGGTACCAAAAATTAACATTTGCAATTGATGGGCCTTAGATCCCGAGAAGGAAAAATATCTTGGATGACACATACAGAAAAACATTAGTGATACTTTTGCCACAACATGATTATGTGCGAGAAGTGTAATATCAGTGCATTTTTTTTTTCAGGCATAGACACTTGCCTAAACCAGTATATAAGGCAACCCTCATGAGGCGCACGGTTACTGAGGCAGAGAACCGCAAGGAAGAGAGGCGACAAGTCCACAGTGCTCCTGGTAGTTCTTCAAGGAAGCCCTTCAGAAAGAGAAGAATCATAAAAGAAGAATCTTAAAAGAAGTTATTTTCTTCTTTCTTTTAAAGGAGTTTTACTTGATCCCTTAATTGATGTGGGGCCAATATGGGTGATGATCAGATCCATTGTAGATCATTCGACTCACTTGAGGTTTAGTTGCTAGTTGTACTAGAAAGAGATCGCAGCTATTTGGCCCCCCACCCTGAGATAAAATTTTGTTTGATTTGAACTGGTTTTAAATTAAGTTTGATGTTGTTATTCGTGGGGAGGTTTTGCCAGCTTTTTCTTGCATTTAGTTAAAAGATATAGGGACTAGCAAGTAGTTAAATGAGTAAGCTTAAGTTGTTACTGGTTATAGCTTAGATTTAGTGTAATATTTAAATCTGTGAGTTGGGTTTGGTCTATGGGAGTATGGGACCAACTTTTCTAGCTGAAGTTTTGTGCGAATGAGATGCAAAAAAGCTCATAATAACATCCAAAAATATATGATTCATTTGCCTTCAGGCTGAAATAATACAATTAGTCAATGATTGTACATCATGCTTTAGCAACTTATGAGTATATATCTGTTTGGTTGTATCCCAGTTTAATGGGATCTGTGGAACTATCTTCTGGTGTTTTAGTAAAATTTGGTGTTGCACTTTGACATGTTTGGGTCGGGGACATACTCCTACTGATGTATGTGTTAATTCGCAGGAGAAGATTTTTTTTTCCAGCTAGTTGGTTTTTTCCCGTCTCTTCGTCTCTTTTCTTTCTCCGACTTGATCATTTTCTGTTGCTTCATGCAAAAGTTTAAGCGCTGCCACAAATGTTCAACTATTGCCAATAGAAATTCACAGTGGTGACTGATTCATTTCAACTGCAATAAGAATAAATTGTTCAATCAATTCATTACCAGTGGCGGATTTGACACAATGAATGTACGCATAGTTCTCACTTCTCAGAATTTCATTTTCAAAATTTTCCAATTTTATTATTAATTTTTTTTTTTTACATTTAATTTATTGAAGTCTAGTTCTCTTAAGAATAGTAGG
>CAXKVX010001977.1:0-20632 GCA_964058865.1 Eleocharis quinqueflora | reverse complement strand
CCAATACTGCACATTGTTTTGACTATCATTCTTCAAGCATTGTTCTGTGCTAATGCCAGTGCCCAGTGTAATCTATTCATTCTTATTTCATTTGGTTTTTTGTTTTGGCCTCCCCACTGACAGTTAGGCATGGGAAGCGCTTTAGAGACACTATGCGGCCAGGCATTCGGGGCAGGACAGGTGTCAATGCTCGGCATGTACATGCAACGGTCCTGGATCATCCTCGTCTGCTCTGCCTTCCTTCTCTGTCCTATGTACTTGTTCTCCACGCAGATTCTCCGGCTCCTAGGCCAGGATGATGAAATAGCTGTCCAGGCTGGCCGGTTCACAATTTGGATTATCCCGCAAATGTTTGCACTCGCGATTAACTTCCCGACCCAGAAGTTTCTTCAGTCCCAGAGCAAGGTGATGGTGCTCGCATGGATCGGGTTCTTGGCACTGATCATACATATTGGGTTGTTGGGTCTGTTTATCTTTTGTTTAGGATGGGGGCTAGGTGGAGCTGCATTAGCGTATGACATTTCGAGTTGGATAGTGTCTATATCTCAGGTGGTGTATGTAGTTGTATGGTGTAAGGATGGATGGACAGGACTCTCATGGGAAGCGTTTAACGACTTGTGGGCCTTTGTGAAGCTGTCACTCGCCTCGGCTGTAATGCTTTGCCTTGAGATTTGGTACATGATGGTCTTGGTTGTGCTTACGGGACACCTTAAAGATGCAGAAATTGCTGTTGATTCCATTTCTATCTGGTATATGTTCTGTTCCTTTTCTATATGTCAGTTCTGCTCATACGATCTGTACTGATGCTGGTTTGTACATCGTCAGTACATTGTATCCATGTTCTCATTATACTGAAGTAACTGCTTTTCTCCTCTATTGCAGCATGAACATAAACGGATGGGAAGGGATGCTATTTATTGGACTCAATGCTGCCATCAGGTATATTAAACCAATGTTGTACTGTTGATTAACTGTGTTAAGATGACGGGTTAGCAATGCACTAATTTTGAAACCTCCATTGGGATTGCATGCACTTTGGCTGGAAAAGTCTTTCAAATCTGTATCAAGTATCATGCATTTTATCTTCCAGAAAATAAATTATATTGTAGCTTTTACTTTAAACGAATATTGTACGAATTATTCCTTTGCTCTCTCAATTAAGCAATTAGATAACATGAAAACCAATAAAATGGGGAAAAAGGGAAAACTGAAACTAAATTCGTCACTGACACTGTGGACATTTTTTTCTAAGGCAACTAACTGTACCGTGTAGTACCTTTTGATAACTAATGAAATCTCTGACCATAAGAACTCTCAAGTACATAAAATTTTCTATTTAAGCTGTATATTTCTTTCTTCAAAGAAGAAATAAAGGTTCATATTTCTTCTCATTTCAGTGTGCGCGTGTCGAATGAGCTGGGATCAGGCCGACCCCGAGCTACCATGTATGCAGTGATAGTGGTTGTGGTCCAGTCACTAGCATTTGGCATCCTCTCCATGATTGTAATTCTTGTCTTCAAAAATGAATTTTCCATCATTTTCACAAATGATACTAAGCTTCAAAAGGCTGTCGCTGAAATAGCTTACCTCCTCTCCATCACCATGGTCCTTAACAGTATTCAGCCCGTCATCTCAGGTCGAACTCTATTTCATGATTCATGACCGCTTTACATGAATCTTTGTTTATAACCTTGGAAGCAAACCAGGGTATTAGCATGCCATATGCTGATACTATGTAGTTTAAGACCTGGTACAAATATGTACCACCTGTGGTATCCAACTCATAATGTGCTTATAATTGAATAAAACATTTTCAGATTCCTTTTCTTTTCATCCTCTAGATGTGCTATGAATTTAAATTAATATCACTCATCACAATTCCAATTTAGCACACCTGTATTTCTGGTAAATAATTTGGAAGCTTATGTCACATACCAGCACCTGAAATTATTCGCCTCCTTTTCCAGAGGCATTATCCTACATTGTTTCATCTTGCCATGGATAATATTCATGATAGAACACCATTAGTTTTCTATTAAATCAGTGCTAAAAGCAGCTAGCATTGAGTTTTTATTAAATCACTTCTGAAGCAAATTGCTAACTCTTGAATTTACATTTATATACTTAATTTTTTACAGGAGTAGCAGTGGGAGGGGGTTGGCAAGGGCTGGTGGCATATATTAACCTGGGATGCTACTACATTTTTGGACTTCCTTTGGGTTTCGTCTTAGGTTACGTCCTCAATTTGGGTGTACAGGTACAAATCTCATTTCTTTTACTAGAGAATTTGTTCAGAAACTAATTCATATTTAATTAATCTGTATAGTGCATGCTACATGTGATACGATCTCGATCTCAAATTACAACTCGCTAGTGACCAGGGGCGGAGATAAGCTTAGTTTGGTGGGTCCATGGACTCACCTGAAAAAAAAATTTAGACAAAAACAGTATTTAAATTTAAATAAAATAAGTTAAATTTAATAAATACATGATGTAATTGTGAATAAATAAGTTAAAGGACCCAGCTGAATATTTAGTTGGACTCTACTGATATGATGGAAACATATTCAGTGACTAAATAAGTCAAAATAAAAATTTATGGACCCATCTAATATAAATTTCTAGCTACGCCACTGCCAGTGACGGACTAAATGGTTTAATGGGATTAGAAATAAAAGAAAAGGTGCTAAATAGCATTGAAGGATTTTCGAAATTCTTAAATAACTAATTTTCTATTAAATAAGAAATGATTCCTACAAATGACAAAAATCCTCTTTTATATGTTACATGTGTCTTGATCTCAAAAAAGTAAATAACTGAAAGAAAATTATTTCATTAAATCGTAATTAAATGTTAAAGAAATAAAAGACAAAAATTAACTTGATAAAAACAATTTAGGTAATACTTGAAGAGCAATCTACGTGAAACTTGGAAATCGATCTTGGTAAGATCCATCAAAACGAATCCATATCAGAATCCGAGTCTAACTCGGGTTGGATCTCGTCATGGTCCTCGGATTGATGAAAGCTTGTACTCAAGCTTGTATTCTCACCATAGTACTTGTGAACATGTCGCACGTTCAATATGTTCGAGATGTGCATGTCATCGGGAAGCTTAACTCGAAAGGCATTCTCGTCGAATTTCTCTAGTATCGATTAAGGTCCGTACTTGCGACGAGTGAGCATATTGTTATCACCTTTCAGATAGCAATATTTACATATAAACCCACATGAATTCTCCTACCTTGAAATATGTGCGACGACACTTCTTATCTGAATGTGCTTGTACTTCTTGTATGATGCCTTCAAGTTCTGGTGTATTTGCTTGTGAATTTCCTGCAAATTGCGAACATGGATTCCAACATCTTTCGAACCTTTGTTTGGGCCTTCAATCAGTAGTAAGCCAAGAGGTCCTCGAGAAATGTACCAATACACTAGATAGAAAGGTGTGAATCGAGAAAAGCGACTAACGGAACAGTTGTATTCGAATTCAATCTTCGATAAGAGAGTGTCTCATGTCTTGAATGAAGTCACTTGTGCTTGCAATATGTTTGCAAGGCTTCACTTCACTACTTCGGTCTGACCATCAATTTGTGGATGTCATGTGGCGGTAAACTTTAGAGTGGTTCTATCGGGTCCAAACATCCTTCAAAAGATGCTCATAAACTTCACATCTCAGTTGGACAAGATCAAGTTCGATAACCCATGATGTCACACAACCTTGGTGAAGAAGAGCTCGGCTACGTTGCAAGCATTAATTGTGGTCTTGCTAGCTGCAAAAGCAGACATTTTTGCTGAAGCAATCTATCAACACGAAGATGATATCATTCTTCTTTCGAGTGGTTGGTAGCTCCACAACGAAGTCCATCGAGATGCCATGCTGTGGCGCAGTTAGAATTGACAACGATGTGTATAGTCCTTGGTTGGTGTCAGTTCCTTTGGGAACTTGGCAAACTTGACATCGTTTCACGAATAGTTTAATGTCTTTCAACATGTTTGGCCAAAAGAATCTTTCTCGGGTCAAATGAAGTATCTTCTCGACATCAAATATAACCAATTTGATAGAAAAAAAAAAGAAAAAAAAATATGTATTTTCCGTTGGGGATTTTCTGGACTAAATCGTCGTATTTTTCTTCACTTTCTTATGAAAGATATTCAATCAATCCGAAGGATAAAGCGGAATTTTATTCTCGTCGTGTACTTTATATGGAAATAAGGGATCAAGGGTACATTCCCTTAACTCATAATGACCTTGTTTGTGAATCTCCTGAACTATCGAGAACCGAAGCGACGTGTTCGAAATACAGAGTAAATTCACGAAGAAAAGATAACCATCCTGAAAAATATAGTCGTGTCGGGTTTTCGACTCCACATCTTCGATTATAGGTTCAAACTCAACATCTTCTTGTAGTAAATAAAAGAAAAAAATAAGTAACTAAAAAATTTTGTCATTAAGCTCTAATTAAATGCTAAGGAAATAAAATAACAGAAATAAAAAATAATTTAGGTAAAACTTGTAGAGCAATTCATGTGAAACTTGGAAAACAATCTTGATAAGATTCATCAGAATCCGGATCAGTCCGAATCTAACTCGAGTTGGATCTTGTTAGTAGGTCACTCTAGAATGTCAAAATTATTGCTTTGATGCGACAATTGGTTTGTTATAGATGTGTCTAGTCATGATTGACACCGATTGTTCTGGCCTAGTAAAGTCACTTTGCAACCGAAACCAAAACGATCAACATATTATCACTGTCACAGTACATAAACAAGCTAATCATGGATACATTTTTGGTAACAGGGTATATGGATGGGAATGCTTTGTGGAACAACAGCTCAAACGATTGTGCTTCTCATTGTTGTCTGGAAAACTAACTGGAAGGAGGAGGTATTTTCCTAAGCTTAATACTCATAATGCTTATTTTCTGACTGGATTAAATAATTTTGAACTAATTTTCCGAGCATTTGAAAATATGTTAGGATAGCTCTATGTACTCTATTTCTTGGTTAATAAAAATTATGCAAGGCGAAGCCTACTCTTCAAAAGAAAAGAAAAAAGAAAAAAGGACGATATGTCAGGATAGCTCAAACTTTATCATACCAAATACTGGTATTGAACCAGTGCACTGTTCGCCAGGTGCATTTACAATACTGGAATTACTCGCTAACTAGATAGCCCTGTACATATATTAAATACTTGGAACTTCAAATTCCCTTTTTGGGTTCAATATAATCTGGTAACAATCTAGTCCTTCTGGAATTTCAGACATACCAGTACCTGGCACTGTAATATTTTCTGAATTATATTTCTTTTTTTATTCTTTAAACAAAATTTTAGGCAGCAAAAGCTCTGGAACGAGTTAGACTATGGGGAGGTCTAGAGGAGCAAAAGCTGTCAACTGAATAAATAAACCTTTTAGAGATAGCTTCTGTCAAAAGTATTTCATTAAATTTTTTTGGTGCAAATTCGTCACCAAAGGTTCGAGTAAAAGCTTCTATTCTTTTGTTCTAGCTGAAGTTTGGCTTGGGAAATTTAGGGCTTTAGGATTGCTTATTTAGATGAGATCATGGTGATGATCACATACTAATGTATTACTAGATTATGTCAATTTAAGGAAATGAGAAATAGAATTTTGGTATGTTGTGCAAATAATCCGAAAGGATGCATATGGCACAAGCATGATCTAATTGAGTTTCTCTTACATATTTTAGTTAGTGTTCAATTGTTCTTGGTGCCATATATTATTGCGTTAATTAGTGCTGAATTGATCTTTATCCCAAGATATTCATGTTAATCAATGTTGAATGTTATTGATACCAATTTTGATCTTTTGTTTTTATTCACAATTTGTAAAATTTTGATCTAGAGTACATAACATGGTAAGTTTAAGAGCACAGCAATCAATTGTAAAATTTGTTTTTATTCATAGCAATCTATTGCTTGCAAAGAACTCATTTTTTATTTAGATAGATTTTTAAGATTAAATAATTTTGTATCTAAGGTGAGCATTTACTGTGCTAATTTTCCTGATCAAAAAGTAATTGGGTAAAAACATGTTCTTTTCTCAAATATTCTTAGCCATTATTTTTAGCGCTTTTATATGGGCCTAAACTTCTTTTACAACAGTTTGTTAGGCCCGGCCCAAAACTTGACCCCCTCGTCAATTGAAGGGAACAAATCAGAAATCAAAGGCCTTGTGATTACCGTAACCGTTCATTTCTGATCTGACGATCAATATTACCTGTTGAGACCGCCGTTTACAAGTACGGCTTTAGGGACAGGCTTAATAAGGATTGTCCGATCAACATCAAACGGTGAGGATCTTTTAGAAATCTGTGTGTCAATGGGAAAGAGCAAAGCATCTCTCTGCTAAACCCTTTCTCCTATGAATCAAAAAAAAAAAAAAAACCCCTTTCTCCTTGGCCGCCTCTACACTTCCCTCCATTTAAGCAAAATTCTTTCCAAAGCTTCTCTGTAGTCGGTGCCGTAAATTCCTCTTATTGGGCATGCGATAGTGTTGAAGGTTTCGTTTCATTTCGTTTCGTTTCCTTCTTTTCTGTTTCTCTCTCTGGTTTCCACATCAAGTGCCAGTTTGTTTCATGCGAGTTTATCCTACTATCGCTTCCTTCCTTCCAAATTATTTCAGAGTTGGCACTTAGACATTACTCGAGATCCCTTAACCTATTTTCATGTCGCAAATCGGTTTGTTTGTTCGACAAGAAATCTTGAGTAAAAGCTGTTTATTTATGTTCTTCTCTTCGGCTTCGGCCGTTTCTCGTGTCGATAGCCAACAGCTTCCGATCAACCCCACCACAAATCGCGTTGCAAAGTTTAATCCTCGTACAAGAAGGCGATTTTCCCTTGGACCGGTGGTTGCTGTTGTATTGCGCACGTTGGATTCGAGGTTAGTGAGTGGTGTAAGCTTTGGAAAATCAGTGAAGTGTTATGGGTTGCCTCGGTCACTGAAATTATTTGCAGTCTTGATAAAATCGTTTGATAGTAGAAAAATGAATAGACAGATCCAGTGGTTGATTGGTAACATTGTATATTACTGTGGAAATGCCGGGCCTAACCTGTTCGCCTTAATTTGTGAACTAGTCACCCAATTAAATGGTTCCATGAGCTTATTACATGCCTATGCTGCTGTAATTCGTTATTTTGTTGGATCCTCTATGTTTGAAGATGCTTTTTTGACTTATCGTGAGGCGAAAAAGGTTGGGGTTGAGATACCCCTGTGCAATTTCTTGCTCAAAGCGCTGGTTGACAGAGAGCAAATAACATTTGCTGGGGAGCTATTTCATGACCTGATGGTGTCTGGGCCAGCACCAAATGTGTATACCTATTCTATCATGATCGATTTATATACAAGTGGAGGTAGGCTGTACATGAAAGAAGCTCATCAGATACTTTGTGAAATGATGAGAGAAGGAATTCGGCCAAATGCTGTCACATATAGTTCTTACTTGCATGGCCTATGCCGTTCGGGTCAAGTTGAGCCTGCATGGCAGTTTCTTAAAGAGCTCTGTGTTAGAGGCATGCCTTGCAACTCTTATTGTTTTAATGAGGTGATCCGTGGGTTCTGTCAGGCACGGCAGTTGACAAAGGCCTTATCAGTTTTTGAAGAGATGAAGAAGCAAAAGGGGTGCAGACCTGATTTGCATAGCTATAGCATACTCATTGATGGGCTATCTAAACAGCAGGAATTATCCAAGGCCAAATTTTTAATTTTGGAAATGGCAAAAAATGGTATAATGCCCAGTATGGTTACTTACAGCTCCCTCTTGCACGGGCTTTGCAAAACGGAAGAAGTTGACACTGCTCTAAAGTTGTTTAGAGAGTTAGCTTTAATGGGAATTGGGCAGGATAATATTATTTATGGCATTTTAATCAATGGTTTTTGTCAAACTGGAGATTTAAAGTCTGCTTTTGATCTATTTGAGGAAATGATTTCCTGTAAGTTCATGCCAGATGTTTACCACTATACGAGTATAATACATGGTTTGTGTAAAATGGGGTTTCTAGAAGAGGCTCTGGCTCAATTTGATCAAATGCTAGGTCAAGGGGTCCTGCCAAATATTTTCACGTGCACAGTTATAATAAACGGGTTTTGCAAAGGAGGCTTATTAAAGGAAGCATTTTCATTCCTTGGTAGAATGCATGATTTTGACATACACCCTAATCTGTGTACATATAACATCATAATTAGCAGTCTATGTGGGGTGAGAGAAGTGGATGGTGTTTGGGGGCTTTTCGGGGATTTAATAAAGAGAGGTCATGTACCAAATGTAGCGCTCTATAGTAAAGTAATAGACAGGCCTTTCAAAGATTTCAATATGGATGAAGCCTTTTCTTTGTACGACATAATGTTGGAGGAGGGATACGACTAAATGAATTTATGTATTAGTCCCTGATAAATGGAGTGTGCAGAGAAAGTACAATATCATATACTACTGTTCGATGAAATCCACAGGGAATAGTTCCTGATAGAAAGGGGTATACCTGTCTTATTGCATGCCTTTTCGGTGAGAAAAACATGAAGGGAGCTCTTCAGGTAGTTTGTGAAATCGAAAGGAGGGTTTTTAAGCCAGATGCTTTTGTATTTACAAGCTTTTTCAATGGTTGCAGTAAGATGCCCGTGATGGATGCGGCACTTATTTTAATGGGTGAAATGCAAGCGTTGGGGTTCCAACCAAGTGTGGCGAGTTACACGGCTGTTATTAATAAGCATTGCAAATTAGGGACAAATAAAAGGTAGATGCATTGGGCTATGTGGAAGCAGGTATTTTGCCGGATTATAAGGTAATTATGTTGTTATGCAACAATGGCAAAGAGAAGAAATAGTTGGAAATCACATTGCTGGTTCTGGTGTTTGCTTGCCTGATCGGTTCATGTAAGTCTTGTAGTTCTTGTAGTTGTCCTGTCTATCAGATTTTTGTACTTGTTGTACTGGTTTGATGCAGGGGCTAAACCTGATTTGATAATTTGAATTAATTTTATCCATACCTATACATAAACTGCTTGAGGCTGACATTAGGAGATTTAGTTTGGTCAAAAACGACCAGAAAGATTAATTGTTTTTTGTTGCTCAGTCTTGGTGTATCTGGTATTGTGACTAAATTCAATTTTTGTTCAAATTTTATGCTGCATATTTCCACAGATAACCCATTATATAAATTTGTGTTAGATATTAATAAATTTTAAAATCTTTCCGGACATTCCTAATATGTATCAGGAGTCGAATTAACAAAGTTTTGGTTCTTTTACATGTGACTGCATTATAAATAATGCTTAGGAGAAATCTCTCACTGTAGATGTTCCTAGTACAAATGCAAAATATTTTCACGGCTCTGCAGTTGCAACTTCTGATGCATGCTGAAAAAGAACAGAATCGTCTTTTGAGCAGACCAATTTCTGTTGACGATGTTAGATTGTTACGGCACCGTAACACATGTATTCTGTTCTGCGATGTTACTATACGAAATCATTTTAAAATTGGATTTGGTAGTGGTGCAATAGATGATACTATATTTGATGAGAAGACTAAAATTGTGGTGTCAGAAGGTAAAATAGCGAGTCCAAAAAAGATACAAGTTTGATGCATTAAGTCGCAATGTTCTATCAGAAGTTCAAATTGCATCCATAGAAATTGCCATTCGACTGATAGGTTTGGTAAAAAAAAAAAGAAAATGCTGCGAAGACCGGAACAATTTGCTAGACAGCTAAGAATATTTTTTTTTTTGAGGGAAAAAAGGGGGTAATGTCCCCCCAATTTCTATTAAAAGATCAAAGTTTACATGTTATGTACACATGTGTGAAAAGAAATAAGAACTAACTCTAGATTATCACTAAATTAGAAAGGAAATTCATATAACAAAAAAAGTGAAAAAGAAGACTTCTGCTTCTGATATGAGAAATCAGTTCGTTACTTCGGAGAGGACCTCAAGACCCGTTGCATTGTGATTCTGAAATTTATCAGAGAGCACTCTCCTGCATCTTTTGCGCCATAAAACGAATTTTGTGACGATTTCCATCTTCGCCCAGTCCGTGGAGTGATGGTGCAGTAGGAGTTCTGATGGGTTATCACTCATGTAAATTTGCACCAGATGTTGAGGACTGTTGAGCCTTTGACAGATGTAGGATTTGACTAATTTTGCATATGTGCAGCGAATGAAGATGTGATCAGCAGATTCATTATCCCTGTTGCACATGAAGCGGAAATTCGGCATCGTCCATCCTCTCCTGATCAGGTTATCTATCGTTGTGGGTCTGTTTCCTAACATCAGCCATGTGAAGACTTGGACTCGCGGCGGGGCTCGAATAGTCCATATGTTGGAGATGCCAGACAAAATCAGCGGTGCATTGACGAGAAAGTTGTATGCTGATTTGGCCGAGTATAAGCCTGTTGCTGACCTGGTCCATGTCGTAATGTTCTGTGTCGTTACAGTACATGCTTGGAGATATGGCACAGCTAAGAATATTAGAAGAAGAAAAAATGTAAATAGGGATGTGGGATTTGAACCTACGCCCTTTTTTTTTATCTAAAAGCATCTTAAAACACATCTTTGGATACCTCATTGATGATAAAATAGATCAAAGTGCTCTTTTTTTTAAAATATAGTTAAGTGCAAATTAGATCACTAGAAAATTTAGTTCGACTAGAAAAACTTAGGTATTTCATTTTAAGATACTCATGATTACTACGAATCTTTCGATCTTAATGCATGATGCAAATTTTGATGTATCAAACAATTCTATCTAATATATCTAAAAATAGAGTACCTAAATTTTTTCATATATTTTTGTCTAAAAAAAGAAAATATCATGAAGACGAGAATACTAAAAAAATTGTCAGAAGTGGACTTGAAGCCACGCCCTTTTTTATCTAAAAGCAGGGGTGAAACTAGTGGGAGGGTCAGGGTGGGCCCCGCCCCCCCCCCCCCCCCCCTTCCTTGGCTCGGAAAAGTTTGTATCATTATTTAATTTTCTAATTAAATTTAATTAAACAGTAAGATTTTTAGTTAAAATATTTATTAAAAATTTGTATAATTTGATTAAAATTAAATTTTGGTATCTTTATAACATTTAAATTAAACTATACTTATAAATCGGCCCCCCTAACTTCAAATCGACCCCCTCTAACTCGGTGTTCTGGTTCTGCCTCTGTCTAAAAGCATCTTAAAACACATCCTTTGATACCTTATAAGATCAAATAGACTAATATTCTATTTTTTTAATAAAGTTAAGTACAAGTTAGATCACTAGAAAATTTAGTCCGACTAATATATTTTCATTGGAAAATACGTTTTTATTGTGCTAAGATCGAGTATATGAAGTGTGAGTTTGGTGGCATTCGATCAGAAGATGAAGATGTTCGTTTAGATGGACAAGTAGTGTCTAGAACAAACATCTTTCGATATTTGGGATCGATGCTACAGAGTGATGGCGAGATTGATGAAGATGTTAGTCATAGAATAAGAGCGGGTTGGATAAAATGACGACAAGCATCTAGCATCTTATGCGACAAAAAGGTCTCATGAAGGTTGAAAGGTAAGTTCTATAGGACGACGATTAGACCTGCAATGTTGTATGGAGCAGAATGTTGGGCTACTAAAGAGCAACACATACAAAAGATCAGTGTGGCAAAGATGCATATGTTACGGTGGATATATGAGCATACAAGAAGGTATTGCATTAGAAATGACGATATACGTGACAAGGTCGGGGGTTGCACCTATTGAAAAGAAACTTGTTCAACATCGTTGTTTGAGATGGTATAGTCACATCTAGCGGAGATCTTCTGATGCACTGGTACATATTGGAGTTTTAAGTCGTGTCGAAAACACGAAAAGAGATAGCGGGCAATCGAAATTGACATTGAATGAAGCTGTAAAAAAAGACTTAAAGACATGAAATGTCTCCAAAGATTTGGTGTTAGATAGGAGTGCATGGAAGTCAGCGATCCACGTACCAGAACTGTGACAAACTATATATTAGAAGTAATGGTATAGTTGTACGACTTTAATCCACAATTAATAATATAGAGCGCTAGTCTAAACTTATGATTTGTAAAGTAATATATTATTAATATTATTATTAGCATTATTATTATCATTAGTATACTTCTATTTTTATTATTATTATATTAATTATATTATTATTATTATTTATATTGATTTTTATTTTTATTTTAGATTGGGTTTCATTTTTAGTCAATATTAATTTATTTGAGAATAAAGACTCAGTTTTTGTTTGTTATCCAAATATACGAACATGTATAAATTTTTTAAATGTCAACTGAGAAAGCAAATTTGTAGTAGCTTCTGCTATTTGAATAATTGGGGGTTACTAAAAATCTGCATCCATCAAACAATCTCCATTCTTTTGTTTCATTTGTTACTAAATCAAAGGAGAAAGCAAATATAATTACCTTTTATGTAAATACGTTGCCTGTATGTGAATTAATAACAATATTTTGTATCATGATCTCACTCAGACAAATTAACTTATGTAATATCATGACTTTCTCTGACATATTTTCTTTCCTGTATTTTAGTAAAATTCAAGATAAAAAAAATTCCAAACTATTTTTTGAAAGATAAATTGGAGATTGAATTACTTTGTTATGGCTTTGCAGATTCATCACTCCCCTGAGCCTGAGTTTCGAAAAGTGAAGCTGAGGAGGTAAAAAGTTGCAAAAGGCCGTAACAAAGCTTCTATTACATACTACTACACTGAACAATTTCATAATTCAACTGGTTAATTAGGAATATACTGGTAAAATACAATTGAAAGGATTACAGTCAGCTATACTGAAAAATTGCTTAATTCAGCTGGTTAATTAGAAATTCACTGGTGTAATACAATCAAAGGCTTACTGCTACACTGGACAGTTGCTTAATTGAACTGGTAAAATGAAATTGGAGGCTTAACATTTAACAGTGGTAAAAAAGAGTGAGTTGGGAAGAAGGATGAAATGGAAGATGAATGGTGCACCGCCAAAACCCTGTCGCTGTGGATTTTGCTCCAACGAAGAAATTACCAAGGATTTTGGCGTGTGGATTCTCATCCCTCTTTGTAGGAGTTTTGGCGCGAGCGAGGGAGGCATGCGCGCCATGAAACTTTTCAGAAGGTCTTCGCTGTTCAAATTTTATAAAAAAAAAAAATTGTCAGAAGTGGGATTTGAACCCACGCTCTCTCACGAGAACCAGAACTTGAGTCTGGCGCCTTAGACCACTCGGCCATCCTGACTTTGTATATAAATCAATAATATAACTTTATTATTCAATGAATCTCTAACATACATATATACACCAATAATTTTTTCGTTAGTTGGAAATTACTAAAAGATTTCCACATTTATTTATTAAATTTTCTGTTATTGACTATTTCCATCATTCATGCAAGGGGCGTACAACGACTGAAATAATGCATTTTTTATCAAAATAGAACTCAACCCAGTTAATTCGGTTTTAATTTTTTTTTCTGAGTTAACCCACCCGTCAATTTATTATCTCTCAAATAAAATATACGGGTTAAATGTTGCAATTTTTATCGAACTTTCTTTGATACTTTTGTATTTATCAATTTTAGTTTATATTAACAAATTAATATTATTGGAACTAAAAAAGATAGTTGATAAGTATAATGATATTTGAGTATTAATATACTGGTAACAAAAATATTGATAATCATGTTATTTATAAGAAAAATGTAGAATTATATTTATTGAACCGTAAGATACATCAAGATCTGCACTGTAGATCAACATCGAACAATCTGAAATGACTTCAAGTATCTAGTGTATCTATCTTTGATGTATCTAAGTTTTTTCTATAATATAAATAAGAACTATGTTTGTCATTGATTGAATTTTATATATAAGTAAGCTATTTTATTGTGTAGAAGACTAAACATTTTAATATAAAATTGTATTCAAAACAATTGGATTAGATTCAATCAAACTCAAACTAACGAGTTAACTAAATGTCAAATTCGTCAACATCCCAACCCGTTAAAAAATAGATTTGTTCGGATGAATTGGATGAGTTGCAAACATCCAATTTACAACCCTTCCAATAAAATAGTAAAAAATTCCAAAAAATATAAAATTTGATCTACAAGTCTACATTTGTATGGTGAATGTTTTCAACGGTCTAGATCAACGATTTACACTTGATATGATGGAGCGGTTGCGAGCGACTACGAAATTGATGGAGGCTACGGATCCCTCATCTCTCTCTCTCTCTCTCTCTCTCTCTCTCTATATATATATATATATATAGAGCATGGCTAAAATAATATGCATAGTACACCACATAACGTACTATGCGCCCATTTGTATTTAATTTTGTCATTAAATTGATATTTAAGTTGTTCAATAAATTCTTCATATCAAAATCTTGTAGGAAATAAAATTTCGTGATTTTTAGAGCTTTCTTGCTATTTTTTAAATATTTTTTAAAAACAGCTCAGAAATGGCACTGTTGTAGTATTAAATCTGGACTGTTTTTAAAAAATATTTAAAAAATAGCTAGAAAGCTCTAAAAATCACGAAATTAATTTCCTACGATATTTTCATATGAAGAATTTATTGAGCAACTTAAATCTCAATTTAATGACCTATATCTATATGCATAGTACAAAATGGTGTGTACTATGCATATTATTTTAGCCATGCTCATATATATATATATATATATATTAGACTATTTTACTTTGCACAGCGTGCGCTATGCAATTGTAGAACATTGAGTTTTTCGAAGATCATGTTGGCACAAATCACAAAGCGCGTGCTTTGCAAAGTAGAATAGTCTCACTATATATATATATATAGAAAGAAAGAGAGAGAGAGTAAAGCTTGTTAGCTTAAACTCTTCTTTGATTTGGCAATTTGCAAAACAAATCAGTACTAACCTTGCAAAATTGAGTTTTGGTAAGTTGCAAGTTTATATAGGTACAATTAAGCATTGCAAAATCTTTAGAAAATTACTAAATATTCTTTAATACCGTATTTTAACCTTAATTGAATCCTTTTAGATTTTAGCATTTTTATCTTGGCTTTTATTAGCATTTATACTAATTATAGATATTTAGCTAAATTATATATATTAAGATAAAATAATAGTAATTTTGTAGCAAAATTAATTGTAATTATATATAAATAAATTATATATATATATATATATATATCATAAATTACAATTAATCTACAGCTACTCCTAATTAACAGAAAATTAAATTTCTGAAAAATGACACAATTAACTTGTCAATTCAATTGTTTATGCCACTTTCCAAAGTCATTGTGACCGCAAGCAATTCCATTGCGATCGCAAGGCTTCCTACCAATTCAAATTTTGTTCTCTGAAATTTCCAGAAAACAACAAAATTTCTTCTCTATTGCAGGCACAATTACCCTAGGCTGCGATCGCAATAATACTTGTCAGCTCAAAGTTTTGGGCAGCCAGCAATCCAGAATACAAAATCCCTGTCAGTTCAATCAATTTGCCCAAAACAATACTGAAATCCTAGTGTCTTGCGACCGCAATGAGCCTATGACTTGGAATTTTCTATATTTCCAAAAACAGAGACATACCTAAATTCATTGCGACCGTAATGAAATGTATTGCGGCCACAATTGACCTTATTTTAGTTCAAATTGGCACTGTTTTGGAAATAAAACTTTCCGGAATTAACTGTTTCAAATTTGTGACCAAAATTATTGCATTTCTTTCTTAAAAAACAACTTTATTTGTCAAATAATTATTCTAAATATCAACAAACATAAAACTTGAATAATATCAATTTCAAATTCGCATAAAAGGCGAGGAAATTTGATAAAATTCAAATTTTAGTTTAATTAATACTCCAAGAACCAATTATTCACAAATTCAATAAAGCAACAAAAAATGCAATAATTAAAATTCGACAATCTAATAAATTAAGGATTTTTCCATAAGGTTATAGGTAGCCCAAAGAAAATAATATCTATACAATTAAAGAGTCTCAATAAAGGACCACACTTGTCCATGTGGGAGATTGTTAGAATTGAGACATCAATTCTAATAAATTAAGTTTGAACTACGTGTTATGTGATTACTACATGTCACATACTGTCACTTAATATTACGAGGAGTAATATATGAATATGTCAAATAATGTGATTAACTGATATACAATAGCATTATACGTATTTCACTAGGATTTTGGGCACGAATGCATATAGAACTTAAGTGAATTAATTATAATTATTAATGAACTAATCATGATTAATTATACTATATATTGATATTAGTGTAATGTCAAAAATATTGTTTGGGCTAAACCCAGCTCAAATTAGATCAAAGCCCAAGCAAAACAACACAAATGCAAGTTTATTGCGGCCGCAAGAAGATCCTTTGCAACCGCAATGGAATAGGAGAGATTTGGCAACAAATCTGCTGATTTTTAGTAGATTGATTGCGGTCGTAATAGCCCTCATTGTAGCCACAAGAGACTTGACAGATTTCCTGCTAAGTCTGGAACCCAAGTCAATTGCGGCCGCAATAAGATATATTGCGTCCACAAGAGACCTATTCCAAGGCAGATTTTGACTACCTAGATTTATCGTTATCTTTTCTGATTGGATATTATAACTATCATACCAAATTCGTAGAATTATTTATAGAAGTGAATATTAGAATTTGAAAAAAAAGTTGGAGAGAATGTAATTTCAAATATTTGATGAATATTTGATAATTAATTTGGCATCTTTCCAAGATACACTAACGTCTCTATAAATAGCCCTGTATCAGTACCCATTTACAACGTTGGTAGAAACAGAAAATTCCCGATTATTGACATAGGGCACATGTGCTGTGCATAGCCTCACTTCTCATTCCATTCAAAGGAGAATTACTCCATTGTTCCGTTCGTGGCATTGGAGAAAAGATATGCACCGAAATAAACTGATTTTGGTCGCTCACGCACGACGACGTGCTTCTGCACTTCCACCGCAAGAGGGGCTCCATTGAAAGGACGATTGTACAAGGGAGACCGTAGGGGTGGAAGGTAAGTATCGCTTCCGCTCTTTTTTTTATTTCATTCACGTCCCAGCAATATTTAAATTGATTGATTGCAATTGTTTTAGATTGGAGAGCAGTTTTGTATGATACCCTAAATTGCACCAATTGATTATCCCAACATCTTCTCCTTCCCCTCTCTTTCTCTCTACTTCTTGAGATTTCTTGTGATATCTTTGACTTGTGTTGAATTGTTAATTGTGATTGTTAAATAGATTAAGATCATGTAGAATTGTTCACGCTTCCGCATCAAATTTTAGTTATACCTAGGCCTCCATATTTTTAACAGTAGAGGCATCGTGTTTCACCAAATTTGAGGTAGAGATGGATGGACCAACAGTGAGGCGCAGTTGAATGAAGATGGATTGAAAGCAAGTAATCATAAAGAGACGAACGATGTTGGATTTGAAGGTTGATTCGAGGTGGAGGCTCACTTGAGATTAATGGTGAGGTGCACTTGGTTGAGAGCAAGGAGTCAAGAAGAGATTTGAAGGTGGATTTGAGACCGAAGAACACATGAGACTAGCCATGAGCGCACTTTCTTGAGTGCAAGGAGTCGGAAAGTGGAAATGCAGAGTTTTGGAGATAATGGGTTCTAAGCGAGGAATAAAAAAAAGTCAAAGAAATAGAAAGAAGAGAAGGACAAGTGCTCCGTTATGCATCGAGCAAAAAAATAGAGTAAAAGAGAAATGATATTGTTCATAATTACCGTAGAAGCTACATTAAAACATCTATTGAAAATGTATACATTGTTTATTAATTTACTAATAATTGAATTCATAAGTCATAACTAACCAATTAATTTTAAATTTGTATTTTAAGTTGAATTGATTGGAAGGGGTTATATCCTAGTTACCATACATGTTACGTAATTTCTCTCGTTACTATTGAAGAAAGAACTTTCCTAATTGGAAATGAATTGTAGAAGAATTTATTTACACTTCATATTGGAAGATTACAACTTTGTAATAAACGATAGAATTTTTTTCTTTATTTTCATCCTCTACCATTCATTCATCTAGTAAATTTAACTCGTGAGCGAGTAAAAGTAGCCTCCTCCATTTTCTTTCATTTTCTGCTCACCAATTTTCATTCTCTGAAGCACACTCTAAAATATCATGTGAAAATTGTGAAATCTATCACTTCCTAGTTTCTTAGGCACAACTGTGCTCCCGAGTTATAATGAAAATGAACGAAATAGAATTGAAATATGTGGAAGATGAATTTTATTGTACTATGATTTAAAAAGTTACAACTTTGACAAAAATGAATAGAAAAATTCTCATCCACTTTTTTTCTTTATCATTCATTCACTTCACCTAATAAAAATAAATCTGAAACATGTGAAAATAGTTCTATCCCCTCCCCTTTCCTTCCAAACCAGATCTTCTACCGCGCAGCACAGACACTGTGCGTGCTGCGCGGTAAATCTCAGCTTTTGATTTGCATCAAGATTCGTGCAAGTTAAACTTTATAATATCAGAACCCCTTGAATCAAATCTGAGCCGTCCCTAGCTTACAGCGCACGAAATCATGAGCGTCAGTTGGTGCTATGCGGCAGAGAATCCGCTCCCCTCTCCTTCCATTTTCCTAAGGGTTTAATTCAAAAAAAAAAAAGAAAAGAAAATTTTTCTATGGTCAAAACTCTGTTGCACAATTACGCGAGGATAGACGAATAGGCGACAGCGGAAAGGCCCAAGGATGCTGCATTACACGTGGCACTGATACTTCTGCTTACTGGGCTCAACAGCCCATGGGCCATGGTTAAAGGCCATTATGAATAAGCATAAACCCTAATCTGATCGGAGTACCTACATAAACACGCTAACATCTCTATCTCGCAGCCTCCAACCCCTTTAAACCCTCGTTTGCTAAACCGTAGTTCCCACTCCACCTGCTCTCAGTTTTTACCATTACTAAGCTATGAGGGCTCCAATGAGAGGGCGTGGCGGCTCTCCGTTTAGGGGAGGCAGTGCCAGCGGAGGAAGAGGAGGCAGAGGCCGTGGAGATGGAGGTGGTAGAGGCGGTGGTAGAGGTTTTGGCGGCGGCGGCGGTGGGAGAGGCCGTGGTGGGGGGAGAGGTGGAGGGAGAGGTGGTGGAAGAGGAGGTATGAAGGGTGGATCGAAGGTTACAGTGGTGCCTCACAGGCATGACGGGGTGTTTTTGGCGAAGGGGAAGGAGGATGCACTTTGCACAAAGAATATGGTTCCTGGAGAATCTGTATATGGAGAAAAGCGTGTATCTGTTCAGGTTCGTGGTTTCATTTGTTAATATTTTGGTTTTTTTTGGGTGCAGTTCTACCATTTGTGGTGTAGTTTAGTTAAGTTTCTTTTGGATTTACAGAATGAAGATGGATCCAAAGTTGAGTATCGGGTCTGGAATCCATTTAGATCTAAGCTGGCAGCTGCTATAATTGGTGGTGTTGATAACGTTTGGATTGTAAGTTATCTGATTTCCATTTTTTGATACTTCTAGCATTTTTGTGACCGGTACAGTTCTCTTTGTGGTCCATCAAAATGTCTTAGGTATTATATATGGTTGGTATGATACATTGATACTGGTATTTTTGTAATGTTATACTATATTACTATGCATATTTTTTCATGAATAAATTGCATTTATGGATTGATGATGTCATGTGACCTGTTGTTTGTGTTCATTTGTCCAGTTATATGTTAGCTTGTGATGGTTGTGGGTTGTTTTATGAATAATGTGTTGCTGAACTCATGTTGTTTTCTGAACTTTTATTCAGGATATACTCTGAAATGTCATTTGATGGATCTATTCTTGTCAAAGTGCACTATGTTTGGTTGTTGAACATGACATTAATGTAATGAAGGAGAATTGCAGTATACAACTTGGTTATTTATTTTGTTCATATTCATTGATAACTTCTGAAAATTTCAGACTCCTGGAGCTAAGGTTCTCTACCTTGGTGCTGCATCTGGTACCACTGTCTCTCATGTTTCCGATATTGTTGGGCCAGTAAGTTCTAAAACTCATATGAACTTGTTGTATTGGGTCATAAACTTTCTGTTTTACTAAGTTGTTATAATTTATTGGCAGACTGGCATTGTTTATGCTGTTGAGTTCTCACATAGAAGTGGCCGAGACTTGGTTAACATGGCCAAGAAGAGAACAAATGTAATACCAATCATAGAAGATGCGAGGCACCCAGCCAAGTACCGCATGTTGGTCGGTATGGTTGATGTCATCTTCTCTGATGTTGCACAACCTGACCAGGTATACTTTTCTCTAGCTGTGTTTATTGAAAAAAAATCATATGCAAAGATTAGTGTCTTGTGTGATGAAAAAAGTATTTATTGATTAAATAATTTAATTGTTAACTTCAGTGCATGAATTATAACTTGAAATAAGATTTTATTGTCAAGCTATTACTTCTTTTTTCTGTGAATACTTTTTTCTGAACTTCTTTTTTATTATGATGGCACTAGCAAATGATGAGATATACTCGGATTCCCCTTAAGGACATCTTTGGATGATTAGACTTGAGTATCTGATGCAACCCAAATGTGCTATCAATTTTTTTGTTACATTCTTTTTTTTAATTCTTT
>CAXKVX010001976.1:0-80587 GCA_964058865.1 Eleocharis quinqueflora | reverse complement strand
CAATAAAATGTATTGAACAGCATTTTTGTATCGGATTAAAAGCAAGAAGAACCAATTAGTCATGACTACTGATATGATAATATGGTTCTTCTCCCCATAATATCAATGTATAACCTAATATAATTGAAAAAGTATGAAGAGGTATGTGATCAAAATGATCAAAACAATTTCCATAACGACTGTTTGGTAAATTCTAACTTTGAAAGGCTATCAATAACAACTGTACGTAGGCTCATGTGGAGAAGAAAGACACCAAGGATAAAAATAAATGGGCATTTGGGAAACAAAAAAATGGAGAAATAGGCACCTTCATCCCTCTCTGTAGAGAGCCAAGTAGCATTGAAAAAATACTGGGTGATGCAGAGAGAGATTTAGAAGAACCACACAAGAGGCACCACAAGCGGCATCATAATAGGAGATCTGTAGAAAATGAGAGAGCTCAATATCAGTCCATACATAGGAGGACATCGGTCGAGCATGAGAGAGATTCATATCATAATAGGAGATCAATTGAGGTGTACAATCAGGGCGATCCGTATCATAATTTGGTGCACCAAGTTCCTTCTACCAGACTGCAGCATGTCCAACAGGTGACAATAAAATGTCTCAGTTAATTTATCACAAAAATAATATAAATTAAAAAAAGTGAAAGCTGGTACAGCTTCACTCACAAGTACTGCTACAGTACAAGTCCAAAAATGAGTGATGTAAATAAATATGGTAGTATAATCAAAAGTTCTACCAAAGTTGTAATGGTGTAAGCTACATACAACATTATTTATTAAGTGTGTTAATTAGTAACAGGTCGATCAGATTAGGTTGTCTCATGTTCCTGGTAAAAGATTTGAAGATCAAAACAGGGAGCTAGAGCAAAAGAGTGTGAATCAAAGGCATTTGCAAAATGCTCAAAATGAAAGTGATTGGCACCGCAGAGAAACCAACGTGGCCCCCAAAAGAGCTCAAATGGTACAAAAATGGAGGCCCAAGATAAGCCCGAGCATTGCGAACGCTTCAGCTCTGATAATTCAAAAGGCATTTCGAGGTTATTTGGTGAGTTTGGTTTGAGGAAAAAAAATAGTTTTTGCTTAAAATTGACCAGTCGCGCGCACACAAGTCCGTATTTGCAGTTATTCCAAAGGAATAACAAGACTCTATTGTCCTCGTATCCGACCGTTCAATTTCAAATTCTACATGTGTCAGTGTATCTATGACCTGGTCCTTATGTGCAATATTCCGTCACAACAAATACATGTGTTGGGTCAATGAATAAGCGCAGTATCTTCATCTCTCTTTTCACTGAAAGACATGTGTAAGCACAAAATTAATACAATTAAATTCAAATTCTACATGACAGGTATTCTGGTATTAGACAAGTTTTTGTTTGCATGTTTAGTTCTACATCCGTTTTGGGCTTATTTGAAATTTTTTGCATAAATGAGTTTGGTAATTTTGGTAGTATAATCCCATGGACTAGTGAGTTGGGATCGAAAGTTAAATTCAGTAGCGTCTAGTTTCTTGGAATGACAAGAATTTCGAAAAATTAGACCTGAAACGGTTGTCTAATGCCATACTAATGCACTTGGTACTTTTCCGAAAAGTGTAGCACAACTTGGTAGCGCGTTTGTTTTGGGTACAAAGATTTATATATATTATGAATCGTTAGATGAGATTTGAACGGTCCAGATCTAAGGGATAACATGAATAACAAGATATTAATACCAGCTGATTTCATTCCGTTACACACATAGTCATTATTGTTTCGAGAACTGGTCTTTATATGTGACATATTTTTTAATCTATGCAGGCTCGTAGAAATTATCGAGCACTGAAGGGGCTAATAAGACTTCAGACAATGATGCGAGGGCATGGAGTCAAGCGTCAGACGATAGAAGCCATGAAGTGCATGCGATTGCTTGTTAAGGTACAAACTCAGATTCATGCCAGAAGGGTGGAGATGATGGAGAGCAGAACATCACAGCATTGCCGTACATCTGAGACCAACAACATATTTGTGAGAGTTAAAAAAATATTTGAAGAATTATTTTTTCAGGAAAAAAAATATTTGCCAAAAATTTAGGCAAAAATTTGGACACTCCAAAAGATGGGTGCACTGGGTACTCGGCCATCTGGGTCGTTAAATTCTACGAGATTGATAAAAAGTAATTACTTGGAATACGTAAAGTGAATCACTTTTCACCAATCTCGATGAATTGAACGGTCCAGATGGACCGGAGTACTCAGTGTACCCATCTTTTGGAGTTCCCAAGTTTTTGTAAAAAAATTATGTTCAATAGGCCTTTTTTCGTTTCCACCTAGCAGAACTTGCAATTTCGGAAAATGAACGAGCTACACTTTTTTAACCCAATTGATCTTTTCCACACACTGCAATATCAGATTTAATCACGTTTATTTTCTTCATGATGTCAAAGCTTTACCAATGTATTTGCAATATTTTGTGCAGTTATTATGAATATCAAGATATGTAATCAAAGTTTATTCTATTAATAAGTTGTTTAAATTGTTACTAGTTCAGTGTCAGGTATTAGTTTTGTTTCATGTTACTAGCTTGTCTTTCTTAAAATACAAACTACAGATTCTAGGGAACGCTAGTATCTGGCTCATTCTCAACTACAGCATATCCTGCAATTTGCATAATTAACTACTATCTTAGAATTATGATTTCTCTGTTTTTCTAACTGACAATGCTCAAGGATATTGTACCAAATCAGGATTGTATTGCAATTGCATCCTAATTTTTGTGTATGACACTCAGTTTCAAAATATTGTATCTGGTATTAATATGTGCTAATACTGTATTTTCTATTCTGATACAGCCTAAAGGTGATTATTCATGGAATGATAGTGTGCTAACAAAGGAGGAGGTGGAAACCAGGATGAGAAGAAAGGTAGAGGCTGCCATGAAAAGAGAAAGAGCTCTAGCTTATGCATATTCTCATCAGGTTACAAAAATTACAACATTATCCTTTTTTTCACCTATGAGTTGATCACAATTTTACAACACAATTATCAAAACAGAACCTCTTGAAATTAAGCGAATCCTTGTTGTACTACTTTCTTACAGTTACTGAAAGCAACTCCAGCCACGGCCACCGCCATCTTGGCCGATATCCACACAGGTGCGAGCCAATGGTCCTGGACACCATTCGACCGTCACCCACCTGACGAATCGCATGTCAAACCAAGAATCAAGTTCCCAACCCAAATTCAACATGACTTCAGAATGCAATTGGACTGCCACCCGCCTGATAAATCTTATGGCAAACCAAAAATCAAACACCCCATTCAAACCCAACTCGATTTTAACTCGCCATCCAATCTTCACTTGTATCAACCTGACAAATCCTACTCGAAATCAAAAATCAAGAACCCAACTCAAACCCAACTTGAGTTCAATTCGCCGCTGCAGATATTCACTTCCTCAAAGCGCAAACTCAAACCGAATATGAAAACCAACCCAATTATTAGGGATGATGATAGCCTTACAAGCTGCCCACCTTTCACCATTCCAAATTACATGGCACCAACCGTCTCTGCGAAGGCCAAGGAAAAGCCCCCCGTACTGGAAAAGCATGGGGATAAGAGAAGATTCTCTTTTGGTATAGGCCATGGTATAAAATGGGGAAAGGGATCCTTTTGGAAGGACACAACCCCATCAGAGTGGGTCAGCAAAGCACCATCTGAGGTGTCAAGGAGGCATCGGTCGACACTGTCAGTTGCTAGTGGGATTAGTATTGACTCAGCTGTGTCAATGCCAGTGGTGGTCGGTAGAAGACCATTCAGGTAGTTATTGTGTGGTTTTTCTTTGATTTCTGATCTTCGTCCTGACGGCATTGGTTTGAATTTGTTGAAAGTGTGAATTGGATCTAGGATTGATGATTTATTTTTTAAGCTGGTATTATTGTATAATTATCCTGTTTAGAATTGATTGATTTTCTTTTTTTTTCCTGGCTTTGCACAGTACAGGGAGTGTGTAACTGTTCTTAGCTTTAATTGTAGTTTGGAGGTCTTCAATTTGGTTACTGTAACTGGCATATGCAAAGTTATTCAAAACAGAGATTCCAATTCACAAAAGAAATGTCAACAAAATTTTAGATCATAAATAGAAAACATTCAAGACTGCAATTTCAGCAAAATTATAAATTTGCCATTATATTGAAATATATCCTTACATAGTAGTAATACAGTACTCACTCTCAAATCTCCTTACTGTTCCAATTACACAAAAGAAATAAAGAATCAACAAACAACCAAATTATAACTCTACCTGAATCATTATGACTTGAATCAGACAAAAGAAAGAATTTCAAGGAAAGAAACCCTAGTTCGCCAAACATCCTCGTAAGATTACAACCTAAACCTGGAAGGGAAACGGCCAATCCTTCAAATTCTCTTCATTTCCCACTTTAGAGCTCCTCACGTTGCTGCCATCCCCTTCTCCCTCTAGTCTAAGAACAAATGCCAAGGCAAGAACCACCCACTCCACCACAAACAACAGTAAACCAAGTGCACCGACCATTTTCAGTATTACCTCAGCATCTTCTTCCCTGACGTAAGACTTCAATTCTGTCAGAAAGTCAGAAGTGCGGGTCAGCGCCAGCAAGGCGACCGCACCTTGAAAGATAGCCGTGAGAGAAGAAACTGCTGTTTGTGCCATGTGGGAGGAGGCAGGGCCAACCGAGCAGTGAAAGCCGGCTGAGACAGCAGTGAGGCAGTGGAGGAAGATAAGGAGGAGGCCGCATAGTGATGGGATAAGGCGCAGAGACAGAGTAAGAAAGATGCAACCAGAGGCAGCGCCTAGTAGGATGTAATTGGAGAGGAGGAAGGCCTTGCGTGTGTGGTACAGAGATGGGTCTGAAGATCTCGATGCAAAACCCATTGTTGCTTGCTTACAGAAGATTAAAAGAGAAATAGAGGTTCTTATTTTGTTGTTTTGAGAGAGAGGAGAGACAGACGGGTGTGGGGTAAAGGAGAGGAGGGGATGGGTTATATCAAAGAAGGAACCGGATCTGACCGTTGGGGAAAGGATATGACCGTTGGGGAAAGAGCCGCTTGAGGAGATTATTAACGGCTAGAAATCTAGAATGGGGATCCAATGGTTAGAGGGATCCTATGTGTCCCATTCGAATGTTTCAAAGGTGCAATGAGTTTCTTTAGAAGTATGGTTACTGCGTGAAGTCTCCAGTGGCACACCGCATAGTGTATATATCCATATCTGACTCGGTTAATCTGACCATGAACCAGGGTTTCTCCGAGTTCTCTCGCAGCTGTTGCGCACCGACGAATCACGCGGTGACGGAAATCCTTGAAAGAGCCGTTAGCGACTTGGCGGATCATGCCTTTTGACTTGAACGTTTTGTTAGAAAATAAAAAAACGGAAATGAAATTGTAAAATTTTTCAAAACGGAAACAGGATCAATTTCAGAATTCGATCTTAGGCCTATATTGATTACCGTTCGTCAGCAAGATGACAGTCTTGGAGTTTATATAGTTGACAAATGTAAAAGGAACAACTAGTATTATATAAATTGATTAAAAATGTTGATTTCTTTTGTTTCTATATTTCAAGATTATACAATTAAGAAATATATAATACGCTTTATAAGTATCTTTTGGTAGAACTTTTTACACGATAGTTTATTGTATTTACTAGATTGTACCGATATATTTATGCATGAATAATAAATATAAGAGCAACATTACGTGCTTTGTGACTTTAGATAGTTGAATTTTTTTATCAAAATTATTTTTATTATAAATGTTCAAAATATAATTAGAATTTTGGCTGACTTTTTTTCAGTGAATTTTTTGGGAGAGTGGAGAACTTTCTGATAGGTCACTATATCAATTTCTTTATTTGACAGATCTATAATTTAAAATTAAGTTGATAAAATAAATTCAATTCAAGAAATACCTTTTAGTTCTAAATGCATTTATAATGTAAGACCATAATTTTATAACCGGCTTAGTTAATAATGCACATAACCGTAAAAAATGTTCTGAATGACATTCCAAAATCTTAACGACATGACATACCTAAAAAGCATTTAGAACTAATTATCATTATGAAATATCAACTTTCTTGAACCATGAAAAAGATTAGGGGAGATTTATTTGAAAAATAATTGTATCTTACCATGAATGGTAGAGCTCGATACTTGATGAAGAGAATCATCATTTGGTTCCAAAATTTCTCTTTAAGAAAAAAAGGATCTTTTATTAATACCAATGTTGTTCTTGAGTTTCTAAAAAAGAACTGACTTAGTTCTTAAACTTTCTTAAAATCAAGTTGATCTCTAAATTTCTATTTTGAATTATTTTGGTCACATGTATATTTACATATTTTTAATTAGCTTAGTTTTATAGATATATATTTTAGAAAAAAAACATTGAGGGAGATAGTGTTGTACAAACGGGTCGGGTCCACGGGTTCAACGGGTCCACGGATTCACGGATTCAACGGATTCACGGTTTCACGGGTTCAACGGGTCCACGGGGCGGGTCTTCACGGGTTCGAACCCAAAACCCCCAATCCGACTCGTGATAAACCCGGGCGGGTCGGGTTAGGATCCGTCAGTTTTTTTGAATTTTTGAATTAAAAAAAAATTATGCACATTATTTTAATATATATATATATATATATATATATATATATTTTGAATTTTTTTGAATTTGATGTGACATAAAAGTGAATTTTTTTGTCACGGGTCTGGCGGGTCGGGTCCACAGGTCAGGTCTGGGGTTGGTTCCACGGGTCGAATCCACGGGTCCACAGGTCGGGCACGGGTCGGGTCCACAGGTCGGGTCTGGGGTCGGTTCCACGGGTCCACGAGTCGGGCACGAGTCCGAGAGAGCACGGGTTCGGGCGGGTCTGGGGATTTTTGGCCTACCCAACTCGCCATACATCCGTGGATCCGCCAACCACGGATCGGTTGGATCTGGACCACGGGATGGGTTGGATCGGATCTGGACCACGGGACGGATCGGGTCGGATTCACGGACGGATATACCCCGCGGGTTTTAACAATACTCTAGAGGGAGACATGCTTGTCCAATTTTCTTTTGGTTTCTCCATAAAAAATGTAACACTTTAAGTACATTTATGAATTCTTATTTCTTGAGAGCAAGGAATTTCTAATGCCAAAAAAATCTTCCTCATCCAAAAGCAGTTGCATCTGTTCATCCTTGTAACGTCAACCTAGGTTGAAAATAAAATAAAGTCAGCTAAAAGCTCAGTAATCGACTATTTAACGACGCACTTCTTTATGAATTAAAAGTAAAAAAATATTATTTCAAATTAATATTCAACTAATCAATAGATCACTATTTTATATTTATAACATCGAAAGTCTTTTAAAAGGTTAGTAACAAAGTCTCATAAATTCACTTGTCGATATTAATAATGCACAATGAGTACACCATTTTTACTTTTATAACGAGTGAAAATATTTCAATTCCATACTTATTTCCAAGAACTCAAACAGCTTCAAAACCAGTAATTTATTTTCAAAATCCAATTTGTACTTCTCTCAAAATTTCAAACCTTTTATAAATCTTCAAATATATA
The DNA here is from genome assembly GCA_964058865.1 of Eleocharis quinqueflora. Taxonomy (NCBI): domain Eukaryota; kingdom Viridiplantae; phylum Streptophyta; class Magnoliopsida; order Poales; family Cyperaceae; genus Eleocharis; species Eleocharis quinqueflora. The sequence continues at coordinate 73,002 of CAXKVX010001976.1, read as the reverse complement.
AATCCAAATTTCTTTCAAAATCATTTTACTAAATATTTCACAATTTTCAATCAAGAATGTATAATAGAAAAATCCACATCTATCATATTTATCCTCCCTTGTCAAGATCCAATAATCCATCTATCATATCTCGTGCCTTCGCACATAAGGCGACATACACGTCACAATATCTCATCAAAATATACTAGCATACCACGTGCCATCACAACACTAGGCGATCAACCACGTCAATCACAATATCTCAACGCACGTGTCCTGGCAACACACGACGAGCGGCCACGTCAATCACTATATCTCAACACACGTGCCCTCGCATACATGTCGAGCGGCCATGTCAATCACAATATCTCAACGCACGTGCTCTCACACACACAATGAGTGGCTATTACTATGAGAAAAAAATATTTTCTACAACCTCTCATATACATCAATTATATTAAAATCAGGTGTAAAAGGATCAGACCCACCACAAAAAAACCTCCAGACAAATTCCTTACCAATTTTGTTAAATAACCTATGTATAAAGCAACAAATCCACACCCATTATTTAGTAAACCATGTGTACAAAAGTTGGGAAAAACGGTGAACATCTACTACCTTTATTTATTATTCATCGATGTAGAAAAAAGTTTTTTTCAATTTGCAACCCATCATCTACTTCCTTTATTAGAATTCGGGTGTAGAAAACTTGCAGTAAAAAAAGTAGAAGTCGATTAAAATATTATAACAAATTTGTTTTTGAGATTATTTTGTAACATCTTTTTGTTTTTTTTATTAATGTTTAGTACTTTTTTGAGATTATTTTGTAGAGTGAGCGAGTCTGTCATGAACAAAATTTTTAAAATACAAATCAATTACAATCGTTGATTGTTTAATCAATAATTATGCAATCGAAGCAATTTTACTTCAATAATTAGTGGTGAAGTCAAATTAATTTTGATCCATAGTAGAATTTGCCTATTTTGTATAAGATTTTTGCTTTCCTAAACTGTAGAGAACAACATCATTGGTTTTGTTTTGTACATGGATGCTCTGAATATGCAGCTAACATTAATTAACAAAAATATTAGTGGTGCAATTATTAGTTCTGTTTTGTCACTTTTGGTGTTAACTCCTAGAGAACATTTAATTATCGCTGCTACGGTGTTAGCGCGTGTCCCTTAACATCACAGAGAACATTCTCGATATTAATGAACAAAAAAGAACATAAAAACATTCTCTACGCATATTTAACAAACCTCTAGGTCACGAAGTTTCCTTTCGTTATTCAGTGAAAGCCTCGATTATTTCTTTTGTTCTAAGGTGTAAATTTTAATCTTGCAATTAAGAGTTTAAACCTCTAAGATGTGAAAATAAAATCAAGAAATAATTCACAAACATCGTAAGCAAATCGATCAAATCGAGTAAGACCAGAATAATAGAGTTCAAGTTTACATCCTAAAAACCTAAAAGAGTTTTACTTATTCATGACAGAAAAAGAGAAAGAGATACAAGATAAATTGATGTAGAACATAATTAAGTAGAGAGAAAAAATAATCTAAAAAACGCAACAAATCTCTTCTCCTAATTTTCTTCTCAGCGTTCGCCATGTCTTCAGATCTCTCCATCTTCTAAGTACTTGATCTGCACAAAGGAGATACCAAAATTTTAACTATCAGGCCGTTCTTTTAAAAAAAAAATATTATTAGGCAGTTCATAATTATAACTTTTCTATAAAAATTATATTTGGAGAAACAAATAGTACAAAAGGAACAAAGCTTCTTGATAAGACAATTAAAAAGGACACAAGACATCACTGTTTTTAATGAACGTCTGACTTCAAGAGCACGCTCTTTTTCCTGATGCATTTCCTCTCGATGATGATGATCAGTTTCGGACGTATTGGGAGGAGGTGGGGACATATGTAATATGCGGAAGATGACAAGCTTCAGAAGAGAAATATGTGTGCGAAACTTTGATGTGTGAGATTCCCTATGGATGGAGTTAGCTTATAGACTTTTGAAGTGTATCGATGACACCAGGAATACAATGAGCTCGGTTCGTTATAGGAGTGTTTTTGGTTGTTACGTGTGATGTATTTTGGTGTTATGTGTGGTTTTTTGGGTTGTTAGATACTGATTATTTTTGTTGATAATTGGTTGTTATGTGGATATACATATAGGTGCTTGGATATTGATTTTTAGGTGCTTAGATATTGATTGTTTTTTGTTGATACTTATATGTTTAGGCACCATGAAATTATCTGTTTTTAATTAATATCTATTTTTTAGCAACAAATCTAGTAGCCATGTTGAAAGATTGTATAATGTCCTACCTTTTTAATTAATAAACACAACAAAAATACAATCACAAATAAAATAATTATAAATACAATTAATAGGTACAACAAAATTCATAATTTCACAATTATAATATGTACTTATATGATAGATTTAAAGTTTGGCACCTACAACATATTAGAAATAATACACAAACATTTCGAACAACAGAGGAGGAAATCTTCATGTGAAAAAATGTCGCTTCCTGGTATTTGAACCTAAAACCTCACAGTCGAGAGCATCTTAAACACTGCCCACTCACCGACCGATGCTTATAGCTTTCCTATAAATTTGTTGTCATGATTTTTATTTAATATCTCTGAATTCCATTACAAATCTGTGCCTATTTTTAATTTTTTTCATCACCTAGTCCCAAAAATCTAGCATGTGTCTCTCATCTTCTGTAAACCCTCGTTCCTTCTGCCGCTCAACTTCCAATCCTTGTTCTCTCTGATGCCCCTCACTCGTTCTCTCTCTCCTCTCCACTGCTACAAGCGTCTCTTCCATCATTGTTCTTTTTCCAAACTTGGTGTCGCTTGTTTCAAGTTTGTCACGTCGAAGCCTGCTCCTTTTCCAGTCTCTCTTTAAGGTTAGACATGTTTTTTCTTAGCTCATGATTCTCTCTTTAGAACACTACTAATAATTGCTGTATTTGTTGACTCTTCAATAATTTTATAGAGTTTAAAGATCAGATTGGTGATTTGCTTCAAACGCCTCTTCGCCACTACTCCTTTTCCCAAATCCTGGTGTCGTCAGTCTTGCCTGTTTCAAGTTCATCATGTCGGTGTCGTTCAAAGTCCAAAACCCTCACTGATCTAAAGGTAACAACCCTAGTCCTCTTTAAACAAGTGTTTGTTCTGATTTTGATTTTCAATTGCTTTGATTTTTGCTTGATGTTTGCGTGCCATCCGTCCAATTTGCATTCTTTTGGTAGTAAGTGATTAATTTTTGTCAAAAACTAAGAGATGATATTTAAGTTTAGCTTTTGGAGTCCTCATTTAGTTGCTCATTTGGATCCTTTCTTTGTTGTTTTATTTTTATAGCCGATCAACTCTGGAATAATGATGTAGAGTTTTATTATCCCTAGTTGCTCGATATAGGTTGCAAGTATACAACCGTCTATTATAGTACTTAGGAGTCGAATTCACAGGGACAAGTTGGATTTAAACTTTCAGATTTAAGCAAATTTAATTTAAGCAAAAACAAAAGCGAAAAGAAAAGTTTCAGATATGGATTGTTCGTTGTTTTAAACTAATAACTGAAAGTTTGTTGTGAATTCTAACTCAATTAACAAATGAATTAGGACTTGTTAAGATGTACTATACATAATTGTTGATACTTGTTTGGTAATCAATTTCTTGATATTATGAGGATACAGTTTTCAGATTTCGCACTAGTTATGGCTTCACCTCTCGGTACTTAGTACAATTTGTTAGAATAGTTAGGTAAATCTATAATTAACAAACGTCACCTCTCGGTCCTTAGTTCGTTAATTACCCTATTTCCTATGGTCTAGATCTAATATCCAATATCTTTATTGCAAATATCAAATCTTAAAATTAAACAATTCAAATAGCAAGAAAGTCATAAGATAAACAATCAATTAGCGTCACCTCTTGGTATTTAGCCAATTAATTGCTTTACTTTCTATGATCAAGGTTTAATACTAAATCCTAAGATAACAATTCATGAGATTGCACAAATAAAATAGAAAGCAAATCATAGAATCAAATAAGAAATTTCATTACTCAAACAAATATTGCAACAAGAGTTTTAAGACATCCTAACAAGTCCTAATACAACTTAGTCGGCTATGGCTAATGGACTAAACATGATAGAGTTCTAAAGAAAAATAGAGAAAGAGATATACAACCAAGTTTCGCTCCAAGGAAGGACTTCTTCTTCTCTTCTTCTTCTTCTTCTTCTTCTTCTTCTTCTTCTTCTTCTTCTTCTTCTTCTTCTTCTTCCTCCTTCTTCTGTGAAAACTCTAAGTTCTAACCCTTTGTAACTGGCTAAAATTCATGTAAAAGCATGTCTTTGCTGTCTAATAACTACTGGTATTTATAGGGAAACAAAATTTTAAAAACATGCTTCTGGAACTGCTAATTTGTGCTTCTGTGCAGGCCTATTGCGGCCACAACATAATTGTGAGTTGGAGATAACACCTCTCTGCCACATTCTGCATGTTCTATTGCGAGGGCAACATAAGTTATTGTGCCCGCAATAAGTAGAGATAGAAACTGCAATGCCTTCTGCTTGTGCTCTGTCAACAATCATTATGGCCGCAATAAATGTGCTTGCGCCCGCAATGATGCTGGAAATGGATGCTACAAATATGGTAATGGTCTCAACTTGCATTGCGGCGCAAGGATGTACCTTGCGCCCACATTGAAGCCGAGAATGCTTTGTGCTTTGTAGAGGTTGATTACGACCGCAATGATGTTCCTGCAGCCGCAATTGACCTGACAGATGTTCCAATTGCTGCAACTTGCATCCTAGCTTGCTCTGAAGCCTTCTATTGTGTCCTTTTTTTTTCTCTCCAAATACTTGTTTTTACATTAAAATACTGCAAGGTAGTGACTTGAACTCTTTTTGGGATACAGACTTGTTTGTTGGACTTTAAATTACCCTAAACTTGGCTTAAATTACACACTTAACCCTAGATAAATGCATGAATAATTTGCTTTATCAAATTCCCCCGAGCCTAATATTTGCTTGTCCTCAAGCAAGTCTAAACACTTACGGGAATTCCCAAGGGCTAGCTATGTCATTCTACACAAAGTATCTATGTGATCTTGCAAATGTTTTAAAAAGAGAAATTGGTATTAAACTCATTCGAATATTTTTCAATGGTCTTTATCACATCACAAGCACAATTTTTGGTTTTGTATAAAACAAAAATAAAGAACAAGAGTAAACTACATGCAAAAATGAAAACATGTTTTGGGTGAGATTATTAACTCGCTACTGAACAAACCCTTCGTCAAAATCTTTGGTAAATTTAAAAAAATCGATTGTTCTATTTTATCAATCCATAAGTATTCTAATCGGGGCCAAAATATTTACTTCTTTACCAACAAGTTATTGTGACATTTTAGATTAGTAAATCTCGAATTCTTTCCCTTAATTCTACAAGTGTAAGTCAATTTCAGAAAATCTTTTGAAAGAAAATAAAAGTTTAGTTAAGGATGTAAATTGTGTCCAGATGCTATTGGTCTCACTCATTTTTCCTCTCAATTTTTTGTTTTTATTTTATTTTTTAATATATATATATGAGCATGGCTAAAATAATATGCATAGTACACTCCATTTTGTACTATGCATATATATATAGGTCAATAAATTGAGATTTAAGTTGCTCAATAAATTCTTCATATGAAAATATTGTAGGAAAACAAATTTCGTGATTTTTAGAGCTTTCTTGCTATTTTTTAAATATTTTTTAAATACAGTCCAGATTTAATACTACAAAAGTGTCATTTCTGGGCTGTTTTTAAAAAATATTTAAAAAATAGCAAGAAAGCTCTAAAAATCACGAAATTTTATTTCCTACAAGATTTTGATATGAAGAATTTATTGAGCAACTTAAATATCAATTTAATGACCAAATTAAATACAAATGACTCCATAGTACGTTATGGGTGTACTATGCATATTATTTTAGCCATGCTCTATATATATATATATATATTATAGTGAAAATTGTTTTTGCCACCATTTTTTTCTGCCACTCTTCAAAATGCCACCAAAAAAAATTTAAATTGCTAATTTATCATTATTTTTGGATTTGTGTTATTGTTATGCCACGAACCTCATCAAACTTTGTTTATTGGAGGTAACCATTCAAGAAAACACAAAAAAATATCTTATTCTATTACGAGAAGTGTTTCTCATCTAAGTACTTCGTTTAGTGGAGGTAACCATTCAAGAAAACACCATAAAGCATCTTATTCTACTACGAGAAGTGTTTCTGATCAGTGTCCTTCATTTATTGGTGCTAATCTTTCAAAAAAACTCCACAAAGTATCATATCCTATTACGAGAGAGTTTCTTCTATGAGTACTTCATTTAAATATGGTAACCATTCACTAAAACACAAAGAAGAAATAGAATATCACTCTATGTGCTTCATGTCTGAGTACTCCATTTAAGGGAGGAAGAAAACACCACAAATCATCTTATCCTACGACGAGAAGTGTTTCTGATCTGAGTATTTAATTTGTGGGTGGTAACCATTCAAGAAAACATCACAAAACATCTTATTCTACTACGAGAAGTGTTTCTGATTTGAGTACATCATTTATTGGAGGTAACCATTCAAGAAACCACCACAAAGTATTTTATCCTACTACGAGAAGTGTTTCTGATTAGTGTACTTCATTTATGGGTGGTAACCGTTCACTAAAACACAATGAAGAAACATAGAATACCACTCAAAATGCTTCATGTCTAAGTACTTTATTTAAGAGTGGTAAACAATCAAGAAAACACCTCAAATCATCTTATCCTACTACGGGAAGTATATGTGATATGCGTACTTCATTTGTAGGTGACAACCATTCAAGAAAACACGACAAAGGATCTTATCCTTTACGAGAAGTGTTTCTGATATGAGTACTTCATTTATGCGTGGTAACCATTCAAGAAAACAACACAAAGCATCTTATCTTTCTACGAGAAGTGTTTTTGATCAGAGTACTTCATTTATGGGTGCTAACCGTTCAAAAATACACCACAAAGCATCTTATCCTTCTATGAGAAGTTCTGATCTGAGTACTTCATTTATGGGTGGTAACCATTCAAGAAAATACCACAAAGCATCTTATCCTTTTACGAGAAGTGTTTTTTTTATCATAGTACTTCATTTAAGGGTGATAACCATTTAAGAAAACACCACAAAGCATTTTATCCTACTAAATGAAGTGTCTCAGATCAGATTACTTCATTTATGGGTGGTAACGTTTCAAGAAAACCCCACAAAGCATCATAGCCTACTTTGAGAAGTGTTTGTTCTTCAAATACTTCATATAAGGGTGGTAATCTTTCACTAAAACACCATGAATGAGCATAAATTTCCACTCTCAGTGCTTCATGTCTGAGTACTTCATTTATGCTCGGTAAACAATCAAGAAAATACCATAAAGCATCTTATCATACTATGAGAAGTGTTTGATTTGAGTACTTCATTTACGAGGTAACAATTCAAGAAACCACCACAAAGCATCTATCCTAATACGAGAAGTCTTTCTGATCAGTATACTTCATTTAAGGGTCGTAATTTTTCAAAAAAATTCAACAAAGCATGATATCCGACTACGAGAAGAGTTTCTTCTAAGAGTACTTCACTTAAGTGTGGTAACTATTAACTAAAAACACAATGAAGAAGCATAGAATACCACTCTAAGTGCTTCATGTCTGAGTACTTCATTTATGCGGGGTAACAATCAAGAAAACACCATAAAGCATCTTATCCTACTACGAGAAGTGTTTCTGATCTGAGTACTTCGTTTATTGGAGGTAACCATTCAAGAAACCACCACAAAGCATTTTATCCTACTACGATAAGTGTTTCTAACTAGTATACTTTATTTATGGGTGATAATCATTCAGTAAAACACAATGAAGAAGCATAGAATACCACTCAAAGTGCTTCATGTCTAAGTACTATATTTATGGGTGGTAAACAATCAAGAAAACACCACAAATCATATTATCATACTACGGGATGTATTTCTGATCTGCGTACTTCATTTGTGGGTGGTAACCATTCAGGAAAACACCACAAAACATCTTATCCATTACGAGAAGTGTTTCTGATTAGAGTACTTCATTTATGGGTGGTAACCATTCAAGAAAACAACACAAAGCATCTTATCTTTCTACGAGAAGTGTTTCTGATTAGAGTACTTCATTTATGGGTGGTAACCGTTCAAAAATACACCACAAAGTATCTTATCCTTCTACGAGAAGTTCTGATCTGAGTACTTAATTTATGGGTGGTAACCATTCAAGAAAATACAACAAAGAATCTTATCCTTTTTACGAGAAGTGTTTTTTTTATCATAGTACTTCATTTATGGGTGGTAACCATTTAAGAAAACACCACAAAACATTTTATCCTACTAAATGAAGTGTCTAGGATCAGATTACTTCATTTATGGGTGGTAACGTTTCAAAAAAACCCCACAAAGCATCAAAGTCTACTATGAGAAGTGTTTGTTATTCAAATACTTCATATAAGGGTGGTAACGTTTCACTAAAACATCACGAATGAGCATAGATTACCACTCTAAATGCTTCATGTCTGAGTACTTCACAAAGTAGGGTAAACATTCAAGAAAACTACACAAAGAATCTTATCCTTCTACGAGAAGTTCTGATCTGAGTACTTCATTTATAGGTGGTAACCATTCAAGAAAATCCCACAAAGCATCTTATCATTTTACGAGAAGTGTTTTTTATCAGAGTACTTTATTTATGGGTGGTAACCATTTAAGAAAACACCACAAAGCAATTTATCCTACTAAATGAAGTGTTTCAGATCAGATTACTTCATTTATGGGTGGTAACGTTTCAAGAAAACCGCACAAAACATCATAGCCTACTATGAGAAGTGTTTGTTCTTCAAATACTTCATTTAAGGATGATAATCTTTCCCTAAAACATCACGAAGGGGCATAGATTACCACAAGTGCTTCATGTCTGAGTACTTGATTATGCAGGATAAACAATCAAAAAACTATCACAAAGCATTTTTATCCTACTACGAGAAGTGTTTCTGATTAGTGTACTTCATTTATGGGTGGTAACCATTCACTAAAACAATGAAGAAGCATAGAATACCACTCTATGTGCTTCATGTCTGAGTACTGTATTTATGCGGGGTAAACAATCAAGAAAACACCATAAAACATCTTATCCTACTACGAGAAGTGTTTCTGATCTGAATACTTCTTTTATTGGAGGTAACCATTTAAGAAACCACCACAAAGCATTTTATCCTACCGCGAGAAGTTTTTCTGATTAGTGTACTTCATTTATGGGTGGTAATCATTCACTAAAACACAATAAAGAAGCATAGAATACCACTCAAAATGCTTCATGTCTGAGTACTCTATTTATGAGTGGTAAACAATCAAGAAAACACAACGAATCATCTTATCCTACTAAAGGAAGTATTTCTGATTTGAGTACTTCATTTGTGGGTGGTAACCATTCAAGTTAACACCACAAAGCATCTTATCATTTACGAGAAGTGTTTCTGATTCGAGTACTTCATTTATGGGTGGTAACCAGTCAAGAAAACAAGACAAAGCAACTTAACTTTCTACGAGAAGTGTTTCTGATCAGAGTACTTCATTTATGGGTGATAACCATTCAAGAAAACACCACACCACAAAGCATCTTATCCTTCTACGAGAAGTTCTGATCTTAGTATTTCATTTATGGGTGGTAATCATTCAAGAGAATACCACAAAGAATCTTATCCTTTTACGAGAAGTGTTTTTTATCAGAGTACTTCATTTATGGGTGGTAACCATTTAAGAAAACACCACAAATCATTTTATCCTACTAAATGAAGTGTTTCTCATCAGATTACTTCATTTATGGGTGGTAGCGTTTCAAGAAAACCTCACAAAGCATCAAAGCCTACTATGAGAAGTGTTTGTTCATCAAATACTTCATATAAGGGTGGTAACCTTTCACTAAAATATCACGAAGGAGCATAGATTACCACTCTAAGTGCTTCATGTCTTAGTACTTCTTTTTTGCTCGGTAAACAATCAATAAACTACCACAAAGCATTTTATCCTACTACAAGAAGTGTTTCTGACTAGTGTACTTTATTTATGAGTGGTAATCATTCACTAAAACAAAATGAAGAAGTATAGAATACCACTCAAAGTGCTTCATTCTGAGTACTCTATTTATGGGTGCTAAACAATCAAGAAAACACCACGGATCATCTTATCCTACTACGGGATGTATTTCTGATCTACGTACTTCAATAGTGGGTGGTGACCATTCAAGAAAACTCCACAAAGCATCTTATCCTTCTACGAGAAGTTCTAATCTGATTACTTCATTTATGGGTGGTAACCATTCAAGAAAATACCACAAAGCATCTTATCATTTTACGAGAAGTGTTTTTTATCAGATTACTTCATTTATGGGTGGTAACCATTTAAGAAAACACCACAAATCATTTTATCCTACTAAATGAAGTGTTTCTCATCAAATTACTTCATTTATGGGTGTAACGTTTCAAGAAAACCTCACAAAGCATCAAAGCTTACTATGAGAAGTGTTTGTTCATCAAATACTTCATATAAGGGTGGTAACCTTTCACTAAAATATCACGAAGGAGCATAGATTACCACTCTAAGTGCTTCATGTCTTAGTACTTCTTTTATGCTCGGTAAACAATCAATAAAACTACCACAAAGCATTTTATCCTACTACAAGAAGTGTTTCTGACTAGTGTACTTTATTTATGGGTGGTAATCATTCACTAAAACAATGAAGAAGCATAGAATACCACTCTATGTGCTTCATGTCTGAGTACTTCATTTATGCGGGGTAAACAATCAAGAAAACACCATAAAACATCTTATCCTACTACGAGAAGTGTTTTTGATCTGAGTACATCGTTTATTGGAGTTAACCATTTAAGAAACCACCACAAAGCATTTTATCCTACCACGAGAAGTTTTTCTGATTAGTGTACTACATTTATGGGTGGTAATCATTCACTAAAAACACAATGAAGAAGCATAGAATACCACTCAAAATGCTTCATGTCTGAGTACTCTATTTATGGGTGGTAAATAACCAAGAAAACACCACGGATCATTTTATCGAACTACGGGATGTATTTACGATCTGCGTACTTCATTTGTGGGTGGTGACCATTCAAGAAAACTACACAAAGAATCTTATCCTTCTACGAGAGGTTCTGATCTGAGTACTTCATTTATAGGTGGTAACCATTCAAGAAAATCCCACAAAGCATCTTATCCTTTTACGAGAAGTGTTTTTTATCAGAGTACTTTATTTATGGGTGGTAACCATTTAAGAAAACACCACAAAGCAATTTATCCTACTAAATGAAGTGTTTCAGATCAGATTACTTCATTTATGGGTGGTAACGTTTCAAGAAAACCGCACAAAACATCATAGCCTACTATGAGAAGTGTTTGTTCTTCAAATACTTCATATAAGGATGATAACCTTTCCCTAAAACATCACGAAGGGGCATAGATTACCACAAGTGCTTCATGTCTGAGTACTTGATTATGCAGGATAAACAATCAAAAAACTATCACAAAGCATTTTTATCCTACTACGAGAAGTTTTTCTGATTAGTGTACTTCATTTATGGGTGGTAATCATTCACTAAAACACAATAAAGAAGCATAGAATACCACTCAAAATGCTTCATGTCTGAGTACTCTATTTATGGGTGGTAAACAATCAAGAAAACACAACGAATCATCTTATCCAGCTAAAGGAAGTATTTCTGATTTGAGTACTTCATTTATGGATGGTAACCATTCAAGTTAACACCACAAAGCATCATATCATTTACGAGAAGTGTTTATGATTCGAGTACTTCATTTATGAGTGGTAACCAGTCAAGAAAACAAGACAAAGCATCTTATCTTTCTACGAGAAGTGTTTCTGATCAGAGTACTTCATTTATGGGTGGTAACCATTCAGGAAAACACCACAAAGCATCTTATCCTTCTACGAGAAGTTCTGATCTTAGTACTTCATTTATGGGTGGTAACCATTCAAGAAAATACCACAAAGCATCTTATCCTTTTATGAGAAGTGTTTTTTATCAGAGTACTTCATTTATGGGTGGTAACCATTTAAGGAAACACCACAAATCATTTTATCCTACTAAATGAAGTGTTTCAGATCAGATTACTTCATTTTTGGGTGGTAACGTTTCAAGAAAACCCCACAAAGCATCATAGCCTACTATGAGAAGTGTTTGTTCTTCAAATACTTCATATAAGGGTGGTAACATTTCACTAAAACATCACGAAGAAGCATAGATTACCAATCTAAATGCTTCATTTCTAAATACTTCATTATGCGGGATAAACAATCAAGAAACTACCACAAAGCATTTTATCCTACTACGAGAAGTGTTTCTGACTAGTGTACTTCATTTATGGGTGGTATTCATTCACTAAAACACAATGAAGAAGCATAGAAAACCACTCAAAGTGCTTCATGTTTGAGTACTCTATTTATGGGTGGTAAACAATCAAGAAAACACCACAGATCATCTTATCCTAGGATGGGATGTATTTCTGATCTGCGTACTTCATTTGTGGGTGGTAACCACTCATGAAAACACCACAAAGCATCTTATCCATTACGAGAAGTCTTTCTGATCGGAGTACTTCATTTATGTGTGATAACCATTCAAGAAAACAATACAAAGCATCTTATCTTTCTTCGAGAAGTGTTTCTAATTCGAGTACTTCATTTATAGGTGGTAACCATTCAAGAAAACAACACAAGCATCCTATCTTTCTACGAGAAGTGTTTCTGATCAAAGTACTTCATTTATGGGTGGTAATCATTCAAGAAAACACCACAAAGCATGTTATCCTTTTACGAGAAGTGTTTTTGATTAGGGTACTTCATTTATGGGTGTTACCATTTAAGAAAACACCACAAAGCATCTTATCCTTCTACGAGAAGTGTTTTTTATCAGAGTACTTCATTTATGGGTGGTAACCATTTAAGAAAACACCACATAGCATTTTATCCTACTAAATGAAGTGTTTCAGATCATATTACTTCATTTTTTTGGTGGTAACATTTCAAGAAAACCCTACAAAACATCACGAAGGAGCATAGATTGCAACTCTAAGTGTTTCATGTCTGAATACTTCATTTATGCTCGGTAAACAATCAAGAAAATACAACAAAATATCTTATCATACTACGAGAAGTGTTTGATCTGAGTACTTCGTTTATTCAAGGTGGTTATTCAAGAAACCACCACAAAGCATCTATCCTAATACGAGAAATCTTTCTGATCAGTATACTTCATATATGGGTCGTAACTTTTTTAAAAACTCAACAAAGCATGATATCCTACTACGAGAAGTTTCTTCTACGAGTACTTCATTTAAGTGTGGTAACCATTCACTAAAACACAATGAAGAAGCATATAATACCACTCAAATTGCTTTATGCCTGAGTACTCCATTTATGGGTGGTAAATAATCAAGAAAACACCACGAATCATCTTATCCTGCTACGGGAAGTATTTCTGATTTGAGTACTTCATTTGTGGGTGGTAACCATTCAAATTAACACCACAAAGCAACTTATCCTTTACGAGAAGTGTTTCTGATCCGAGTACTTCAATTATGGATGGTAACCACTCAAGAAAATAAGACAAAGCATCTTTTCTTTCTACGAGAAGTATTTCTGATCAGATTACTTCATTTATGAGTGGTAACCATACAAGAAAACACTACAAAGCATTTTATCCTTCTACGAGAAGTTCTGATCTGAGTACTTCATTTATGGGTGGTAACCATTCAAGAAAATACCACAAAGCATCTTATCCTACTAAATGAAGTGTTTCAGATCAGATTACTTCTTTTTTTGGTGGTAACGTTTCAAGAAAACTCCACAAAGCATCATAGCCTACTATGAGAAGTGTTTGTTCATCAAATACTTCATATAAGGGTGGTGACCTTTCGCTAAAATATCACGAAGGAGCATAGATTACCACTCTAAGTGCTTCATGTCTTAGTACTTTATTAATGCTCGGTAAACAATCAAGAAAATAGCACAAAGCATCTTATCATACTACAAGAAGTGTTTCTGACTAGTGTACTTGCTTTATGGGTGGTAATCATTCACTAAAACACAATGAAGAAGCATAGAATACCACTCAAAGTGCTTCATGTATGAGTACTCTATTTATGGGTGGTAAACAATCAAGAAAACACCACAGATCATCTTATCCTACTACGAGATGTATTTCTGATCTGCGTACTTCATTTGTGGGTGGTAACCACTCAAGAAAACACCACAAAGCATCTTATCCATTACGAGAAGTGTTTCTAATCCGAGTACTTCATTTATGGGTGGTAACCATTCAAGAAAACAACACAAAGCATCTTATATTTCTACGAAAAGTGTTTCTGATCGGAGTACTTCATTTATGGGTGGTAACCATTCAAGAAAAAAACACAAAGCATCTTATCTTTCTACGAGAAGTGTTTCTGAACAGAGTACTTCATTTATGGGTGGTAACCATTCAAGAAATCACCATTAAAGCATCTTATTCTTCTACGAGAAGTTCTGATCTGAATACTTAATTTATGGGTGGTAACCATTCAAGAAAATACCAGAAAGCATCTTATCCTACTAAATGAAGTGTTTCAGATCAGATTACTTCATTTTTTGGTGGTAACGTTTCAAGAAAACTCTACAAAGCATCATAGCCAGGGGCGGAGCCACCTTGCACCAGGGGGGTGCAGCTGAACCCCCCTGGAAATTTTTTTTTCAAAAATGACCATATATTTTTTTAAAAAATTTCAAAAATGATCATATATTTGAAATTTTTTTGCATAAATGACCATGTAAAATAATTTTTTTCTAATAATAACCATCATTTCGAACCCCCCTGGAAAATACCGTAAATCTTGAACCCCCCTAGCGAGAATCCTAGATCCGCCCCTGGTCATAGCCTACTATGAGAAGTGTTTGTTATTCAAATACTTCATAAAAGGTTGTTAACCTTTCACTAAAACATCACGATGGAGCATAGATTGCCACTCTAAGTGCTTCATGTCTGAATACTTCATTTATGCTCGGTAAACAATCAAGAAAATACCACAAAGCATCTTATCATACTACGAGAAGTGTTTGATAAGTACTTCGTTTCTTCAAGGTAACCATTCAAGAAACCACCACAAAGCATCTATCTTAATACGAGAAGTCTTTCTGATCAGTATACTTCATATATGGGTCGTAACTTTTCTAAAAACTCATCAAAGCATGATATCCTACTACGAGAACAATTTCTTCTATGAGCACTTCATTTAAGTGTGGTATCCATTCACTAAAACACAATGAAGAAGCATAGAATACCACTCTAAGTGCGTCATGTCTGTGTACTTTATTTATGCAAGGTAAACAATCAAGAAAACATCATAAAGCATATTATCCAAGTACGAGAATTATTTCTGATCCGAGAACTTTGTTTATTGGAGGTAATCATTCAAGAAACCACCACAAAGCATCTTATCTTTCTACGAGAAGTGTTTCTGATCAGAGTATTTCATTTATGGGTGGTAACCATTTAAGAAAACACCACAAAACATTTTATCCTACAAAATGAAGTGTTTCAGATCAGATTACTTCATTTTTTTGGTGGTAACGTTTCAAGAAAACCCTACTATGAGAAGTGTTTCTTCTTCAAATACTTCATAAAAGGTTGGTAACCTTTCACTAAAACATCACGAAGGAGCATAGATTGCAACTCTAAGTGCTTCATGTCTGAATACTTCATTTATGCTAGGTAAACAATCAAGAAAACACCACCGATCATCTTATCCTACTACGGGATGTATTTCTGATTTGCGTACTTCATTTGTGGGTGGTAACCACTCAAGAAAACACCACAAAGCATCTTATCCATTACGAGAAGTGTTTCTAATCCAAGTACTTCATTTATGGGTGGTAATCATTCAAGAAAACAATACAAAGCAACTTATCTTTCTACGAGAAGTGTTTCTGATCAGATTACTTCAATTATGGGTGGTAACCATTCAAAAAAAAACAACACAAAGCATCTTGTCTTTCTACAAGAAGTGTTTCTGATCAAAGTACTTCATTTATGGGTGGTAACCATTCAAGAAAACACCACAAAGCATCTTATATTTCTACGAGAAGTGTTTTTGATCAGATTACTTCAATTATGGGTGATAACCATTGAAAAAAAACAACACAAAGCATCTTATCTTTCTACAAGAAGTGTTTCTGATCAAAGTACTTCATTTATGGGTGGTAACCATTCAAGAAAACACCTGAAAGCATCTTATTCTTCTACGAGAAGTTCTGATCTGAATACTTGATTTATGAGTGGTACATTCAAGAAAACACCACAAAGCATCTTATCCTCCTACGAGAAGTGTTTTTGATTAGAGTACTTCATTTATGGGTGGTAACCATTTAAGAAAACACCATAAGCATTTTATCCTACTAAATGAAGTGTTTCACATCAGATTACTTCATTTTTGGGTGGTAATGTTTCAGGAAAACCCCACAAAGCATCATTGCCTACTATGAGAAGTGTTTGTTCTTCTAATACTTCATATAAGGGTGGTAACATTTCACTAAAGCATCATTAAGAAGCATAGATTACCACTCTAAGTGCTTCATGTCTGAGTACTTCATTAAGCGGGATAAACAATCAAGAAACTACCACACAGCATTTTATCCTACTACAAGAAGTGTTTCTCACTAGTGTACTTTATTTATGGGTGGTAATCATTCACTAAAACACAATGAAGAAGCATATAATACCACTCAAAGTGCTTCATGTCTCAGTACTCTATTTATGGGTGGTAAACAATCAAGAAAACACCACGGATCATATTATCCTACTATGGGATGTATTTCTGATCCGAGTACTTCATTTGTGGGGTGTAACCACTCAAGAAAACACCATAAAGCATCTTATCTTTCTACGAGAAGTGTTTCTGATCAGAGTACTTCATTTATGGGTGGTAACCATTCAAGAAAACACCACAAAGCATTTTATCCTTCTACGAGAAGTTCTGATCTGAGTACTTCATTTATGGGTGGTAAACATTAAAGAAAACACCACAAAGCATGTTATCTTTTTACGAGAAGTGTTTTTGATCAGGGTACTTCATTTATGGGTGGTAACCATTTAAGAAAACACCACGAAGCATTTTATTACTAAATGAAGTGTTTCACATCAGATTACATCATTTTTGGGTGGTAACGTTTCAAGAAAACCCGACAAAGCATCAAAGCATACTATGAGAAGTTTTTGTTCTTCAAATACTTCATAAAAGGTTGGAAACCATTCACTAAAACATCACGATGGAGCATAGATTGCCACTCTAAGTGCTTCATGTCTGAATACTTCATTTATGCTCGGTAAACAATCAAGAAAATACCACAAAGCATCTTATCATACTACGAGAAGTGTTTGATCTGAGTACTTCGTTTCTTCAAGGTAACCATTCAAGAAACCACCACAAAGCATCTATCCTAGTACGAGAAGTCTTTCTGATCAGTATACTTCATATATGGGTCGTAACTTTTCAAAAAACTCAACAAAACATGATATCCTACTACGAGAAGAGTTTCTTCTACGAGTACTTCATTTATGGGTGGTAATCATTCACTAATACAAATAAAGAATCATATAATACCACTCAAAGTGCTTCATGTCTGAGTACTCTATTTATGGGTGGTAAATAATCAAGAAAACACCACGAATCATCTTATCCTGCTACGGGAAGTATTTCTGATTTGAGTACTTCATTTGTGGGTGGTAACCATTCAAATTAACACCACAAAGGAACTTATCATTTATGAGAAGTGTTTCTGATCCGAGTACTTCATTTATGGATGGTAACCATGCAAGAAAATAAGACAAAGCATCTATCTTTCTACGAGAAGTGTTTCTGATCATATTACTTCATTTATGGGTGGTAACCATTTAAGAAAACACCACAAAGCATTTTATCCTACTAAATGAAGTGTTTCATATCAGATTACTTCATTTATGGGTGGTAACGTTTCAAGAAAACCCCACAAAGCATCATAGCCTACTATGAGAAGTGTTTGTTCATCAAATACTTCATATAAGAGTGGTAACCTTTCGCTAACACATCACGAAGGAGCATAGATTACCACACCAAGTGTTTCATGTCTTAGTACTTCATTAATGCTCGGTAAAGAATCAAGAAAATACAACAAATCATCTTATCATACTACAAGAAGTGTTTCTGACTAGTGTACTTTATTTATGGGTGATAATCATTCAAGGAAACACCACAAAGCATCTTATCCATTACGAGAAGTGTTTCTAATCCGAGTACTCTTTTTATGGGAGGTAAACAATCAAGAAAACACCACAGATCATCTTATCCTACTATGGGATGTATTTCTGATATGCGTACTTCATTTGTGGGTGGTAATCACTCAAGGAAACACCACAAAGCATCTTATCCATTACGAGAAGTGTTTCTAATCCGAGTAGTTCATTTATGGGTGGTAACCATTCAAGAAAACAACACAAAGCATCTTACCTTTCTACGAGAAGTGTTTTTGATCAGATTACTTCAATTATGGGTGGTAACCATTCAAGAAAACAACACAAAGCATCTTATCTTTCTACAAGTAGTGTTTCTGATCAAAGTACTTCATTTATGGATGGTAACAATTCAAGAAAACACCATAAATCATCTTATTCTTCTACGAAAAGTTCTGATCTGAATACTTGAATTATGGGTGGTAACCATTTAAGAAAACACCACAAAGCATCTTATCTTTCTACGAGAAGTGTTTTTGATCAGAGTACTTCATTTATGGGTGGTAACCATTTAATAAGACACCACAAAGCATTTTATCCTACTAAATGAAGTGTTTCAGATCATATTACTTCATTTTTGAGTGGTAACGTTTCAAGAAAACCCCACAAAGCATCATAGCCTACTATGACAAGTGTTTGTTCTTCAAATACTTCATATAAGGGTGGTAACATTTCAATAAAACATCACGAAGAAGCATAGATTACCACTCTAAATGCTTCGTGTCTGAGTACTTCATTATGCGGGATAAACAATCAAGAAACTACCACACAACATTTTATCCTACTACAAGAAGTGTTTCTTACTAGTGTACTTTATTTATGGGTGGTAATCATTCACTAAAACACAATGAAGAAGCATATAATACCACTCAAAGTGCTTCATGTCTGAGTACTCTATTTATGGGTGGTAAACAATCAAGAAAACACCACGGATCATCTTATCCTACTATGGGATGTATTTCTGATCTGCGTACTTCATTTGTGGGTGGTAACCACTCAAGAAAACACCACAAAGCATCTTGTCCATTACGAGAAGTGTTTCTAATCAGAGTACTTCATTTATTGGTGGTAACCATTCAAGAAAACAACACAAGCATATTATCTTTCTACGAGAAGTGTTTCTGATCAGAGTACTTCATTTATGGGTGGTAACGATTCAAGAAAACACCACAAAGCATGTTATCCTTTTACGAGAAGTGTTTTTGATCAGGGTACTTCATTTATGGGTGGTAACCATTTAAGAAAACACCACAAAGCATCTTATCCTTCTACGAGAAGTGTTTTTTATCTGAGTACTTCATTTATGGGTGGTAACCATTTAAGAAAACACCACAAAACATTTTATCCTACAAAATGAAGTTTTTCAGATCAGATTACTTCATTTTTTTGGTGGTAACGTTTCAAGAAAACCCTACAAAGCATCATAGCATACTATGAGAAGTGTTTCTTCTTCAAATACTTCATAAAAGGTTGGTAACCTTTCACTAAAACATCACAAAGGAGCATAGATTGCAACTCTAAGTGCTTCATATCTGAATACTTCATTTATGCTCGGTAAACAATCAAGAAAACACCATAGATCATCTTATCCTACTACGGGATGTATTTCTGATCTGCGTACTTCATTTGTGGGTGGTAACCACTCAAGAAAACACCACAAAGCATCTTATCCATTACGAGAAGTCTTTCTAATCCGAGTACTTCATTTATGGGTAGTAATCATTCAAGAAAACAATACAAAGCATCTTATCTTTCTATGAGAAGTGTTCTGATCAGATTACTTCAATTATGGGTGGTAACCATTCAAAAAAAACAACACAAAGCATCTTGTCTTTCTACAAGAAGTGTTTCTGATCAAAGTATTTCATTTATGGGTGGTAACCATTCAAGAAAACACCACAAAGCATCTTATCTTTCTACGAGAAGTGTTTTTGATCAGATTACTTCAATTATTGGTGGTAACCATTAAAAAAAAACAACACAAAGCATCTTATCTTTCTACAAGAAGTGTTTCTGATGAAAGTACTTCAATTATTGGTGGTAACCATTCAAGAAAACACCCGAAAGCATCTTATTCTTCTACGAGAAGTTTTGATCTGAATACTTGAATTATGGGTGGTAACCATTCAAGAAAACACCACAAAACATCTTATCCTTCTACGAGAAGTGTTTTTGATCAGAGTACTTCATTTATGGGTGGTAACCATTTAAGAAAACACCACAAAGCATTTTATCCTACTAAATGAAGTGTTTCAGATCAGATTAGTTCATTTTTGGGTGGTAACGTTTCAAGAAAACCCCACAAAGCATCATAGCCTACTATGAGAAGTGTTTGTTCTTCAAATACTTCATATAAGGGTGGTAACATTTCCCTAAAACATCACGAAGAAGCATAGATTACCACTCTAAATGCTTCGTGTCTGAGTACTTCATTATGCGGGATAAACAATCAAGAAACTACCACACAGCATTTTATCTTACTACAAGAAGTGTTTCTTACTAGTGTACTTTATTTATGGGAGGTAATCATTCACTAAAACACAATGAAGAAACATATAATACCACTCAAAGTGCTTCATGTCTGAGTACTCTATTTATGGGTGGTAAACAATCAAGAAAACACCACGGGTCATCTTATCCTACTATGGGATGTATTTCTGATATGCGTACTTCATTTGTGGGGGGTAACCACTCAAGAAAACACCACAAAGCATCTTATCCATTACGAGAAGTCTTTCTAATCCGAGTACTTCATTTATGGGTGGTAACCATTCAAGAAAACAACACAAAGCATGTTATCCTTTTACGAGAAGTGTTTTTGATCAGGGTACTTCATTTATGGGTGGTAACCATTTAAGAAAACACCACAAAGCATCTTATCCTTCTACGAGAAGTGTTTTTTATCTGAGTACTTCATTTATGGGTGGTAACCATTTAAGAAAACACCACAAAACATTTTATCCTACAAAATGAAGTTTTTCAGATCAGATTACTTCATTTTTTTGGTGGTAACGTTTCAAGAAAACCCTACAAAGCATCATAGCATACTATGAGAAGTGTTTCTTCTTCAAATACTTCATAAAAGGTTGGTAACCTTTCACGAAAACATCACGAAGGAGCATAGATTGCAACTCTAAGTGCTTCATATCTGAATACTTCATTTATGCTCGGTAAACAATCAAGAAAACACCATAGATCATCTTATCCTACTACGGGATGTATTTCTGATCTGCGTACTTCATTTGTGGGTGGTAACCACTCAAGAAAACACCACAAAGCATCTTATCCATTACGAGAAGTCTTTCTAATCCGAGTACTTCATTTATGGGTGGTAACCATTCAAGAAAACAACACAAAGCATCTTATCTTTTTACGAGAAGTGTTTCTGATCAGAGTACTTCATTTATGGGTGGTAACTATTCAAGAAAACACCACAAAGCATCTTATCCTTCTAAGAGAAGTTCTGATCTGAGTACTTCATTTATGGGTGGTAACAATTCAAGAAAACACCACAAAGCATGTTATCCTTTTACGGAAAGTGTTTTTGATCAGGGTACTTCATTTATTATGGGTGGTAACCATTTAAGAAAACACCACGAAATATTTTATCCTACTAAATGAAGTGTTTCAGATCAGATGACTTCATTTTTGGGTGGTAACGTTTCAAGAAAACCCTACAAAGCATCATATCCTACTATGAGAAGTGTTTGTTCTTCAAATACTTCATAAAAGGTTGGTAACCTTTCACTAAAACATCACGAAGGAGCATAGATTGCCACTCTAAGTACTTCATGTCTGAATACTTCATTTATGCTCGGTAAACAATCAAGAAAATACCACAAAGCATCTTATCATACTACGAGAATTGTTTGATCTGAGTACTTCGTTTATTCAAGGTAACCATTCAAGAAACCACCACAAAGCATCTATCCTAATACGAGAAGTCTTTATGATCAGTATACTTCATCTATGGGTCCTAACTTTTCAAAAAACTCAACAAAGCATGATATCCTACTACGAGTACTTCATTTAAGTGTGGTAACCATTCACTAAAACACAATGAAGAAGCATAGAATACCACTCTAAGTGCGTCATGTCTGTGTACTTCATTTATGCAAGGTAAACACCATAAAGCATCTTATCCTACTACGAGAAGTATTTATGATCGGAGTACTTTGTTTATTGGAGGTAATCATTTAAGAAACCACCACAAAGCATTTTATCCTACTACAAGAAGTGTTCTTATTAGTGTACTTCATTTATGGGTGGTAACCATTACTTAAAACACAATGAAGAAGCATAGAATACCACTCAAAGTGCTTTATGTATGAGTACTCCATTTATGGATGGTAAATAATCAAGAAAACACCACGAATTATCTTATCCTGCTACGGGAAGTATTTCTGATTTGAGTACTTCATTTGTGGGTGGTAACCATTCAAGTTAACACCACAAAGCAACTTATCATTTACGAGAAGTGTTTCTGATCCGAGTACTTCATTTATGGATGGTAACCACGCAAGAAATAAGACAAAGCATCTTATCTTTCTACGAGAAGTGTTTCTGATCAGAGTACTTCATTTATGGGTGGTAACCATTTAAAAAAACACCACAAAGTATCTTATTCTTCTACGAGAAGTTCTGATCTGAATACTTCATTTATGGGTGGTAACCATTCAAGAAAACACTACAAAGCATCTTATTCAACTTATTTAAGTAATCTGATCTAAAACACTTCATTAAGTAGGATAAAATGATTTGTGGTGTTTTCTTAAATGGTTACCACCCATAAATGAAGTACTCTGATAAAAAAAACTTCTCGTAGAAGGATAAGATGCTTTGTGGTGTTTTCTTGAATGGTTACCACCCATACATGAAGTATTCAGATCAGAACTTCTCGTAGAAGGATAAGATGCTTTGTGGTGTTTTTTTGAATGGTTACCACCCATAAATGAAGTATTCAGATCAGAAGTTCTCGTAGAAGAATAAGATGCTTTGTGGTGTTTTTTGAATGGGTACCACCCCCAATTGAAGTACTCAGATCGAAAACACTTCATGTAGTAGGATAAGATGATTCGTTGTGTTTTCTTGATTGTTTACCATCCATAAATGGAGTACTCAGACATGAATCACTTAGATTTGTATTCTATGCTTCTTCATTGTGTTTTAGTGAATGGTTACCACTCTTATATGAAGTATTTGAAAAACAAACACTTCTCATATAAGGCTATGATGTTTTGTGGGGTTTTTGAAACGTTACTACTCATAAATGAAGTAATTTGATCGGAATCACTTCATGTAGTAGGATAAGAGGCTTTGTGGTGTTTTCTTAAGTGATTACCACCCATAAATGTACTCTGATAAAAACACTTCTTGTAGAAGGATAAGATGCTTTGTGGTGTTTTCTTAAATGGTTACCACCCATAAATGAAGTACTCTGATGAGTAACACTTCTCAAAGAAAGATAAGATGTTTTGTCTTGTTTGCTTGAGTGGTTACCACCCATAAATGAAGTACTCGGATCAGAAACACTTCTCGTAAATGATAAGATGCTTTGTGGTGTTAACTTGATTGGTTACCACCCACAAATGATGTAATAAAATCAGAAATACTTCTCGTAGCAGGATAAGATGATTCGTGGCACTTTCTTGATTGTTTATCACCCGTAAATGGAGTACTCAGAAATGAAGCACTTTGAGTGGTATTCTATGCTTCTTCATTGTATTTTAGTGAATGATTACCACTCATAAATGAAGTACACTAATGTTTATCCCGCATAATGAAGTACTCTGGCATGAAGCACTTAGAGTGCTAATCTATGCTCCTTCGTGATGTTTTAGTGAAAGGTTACCACCCATATATGAAGTATTTGAAGAACAAACACTTCTCATATTAGGCTATGATGCTTTGTGGGATTTTCTTGAAACGTTACCACCCATAAATGAAATAATCTGATTTGAAACACTTCATTTAGTAGGATAAAATGCTTTGTGGTGTTTTCTTAAATGGTTACCACCCATAAATGAAGTACTTTGATCAAAAACACTTTTCTTAAAAGGATAAGATGCTTTGTGGTATTTTCTTGAATGGTTACCACTCATAAATGAAGTACTCAGATCAGAACCTCTCGTAGAAGGATAAGATGCTTTGTGGTGTTTTCTTGAATAGTTACCACCAATAAATGAATTAATCTATTCAGAAACCCTTCTCGTAGAAAGATAAGATTCTTTGTCTTGTTTCCTTGAGTGGTTACCATCCATAATTGAAGTACTCGGATCAGAAACACTACATTTTATCATACGGGAAGTATTTTACAAGAAGTGTTTCTGATCATATTACTTCATTTATGGGTGGTAACCATTCAAGAAAACACCACAAAACATCTTATCCTTCTACGAGAAGTTCTGATCTGAGTACTTCATTTATGGGTGGTAACCATTCAAGAAATATCACAAAGCATCTTATCCTTTTACGAGAAGTATTTTTTATCAGAGTACTTCATTTATGGGTGGTAACCATTTAAGAAAACACCACAAAGCATTTTATCCTACTAAATGAAGTGTTTCAAATGAGATTACTTGATTTATGGGTGGTAACGTTTCAAGAAAACCCCACAAAGAATCATAGCCTACTATTAGAAGTGTTTGTTCTTCAAATACTTCATATAAGGGTGGTAACTTTTCACTAAAATATTACGAAGGAGCATTTATTACCACTTGAAGTGCTCCATGTCTGAGTACTTCATTATACGAGATAAACATTCAATAAACTACCGCAAAGCATTTTATCCTACTACAAGAAGTGTTTCTGATTAGTGTACTTCATTTATGGCTGCTAACCATTCACTAAAACACAATAAAGAACCATAGAATACCACTCTAAGTGCTTCATGTCTGAGTACTTCATTTATGCGGGGTAAACAATCAAGTAAACACCATAAAATATCTTATCCTACTACGAGAAATATTTCTGATCTGAGTACTTCGTTTATTGGAGGTAACCATTTAAGAAACCACCACACAGCATTTTATCCTACTACGAGAAGTGTTTCTGATTAGTATATTTCATTTATGGGTGGTAATCATTCACTAAAACACAATGAAGAAGCATAGAATACCACTCAAAGTGCTTCATGTCTGAGTACTCAATTTATGGGTGGTAAACAATCAAGAAAACACCACGAATTATCTTATCCTACTACGGGATGTATTTCTGATCTGCATACTTCATTTGTGGGTGGTAACCATTCAAGAAAACACCACAAAGCATCTTATCCATTACGAGAAGTCTTTCTGATCGGAGTACTTCATTTATGTGTGATAACCATTCAAGAAAACAATACAAAGCATCTTATCTTTCTTCGAGAAGTGTTTATGATCAGAGTACTTCATTTATGGGTGGTAACCATTTAAGAAAACAACACAAAGCATCTTATTCTTCTACGAGGAGTTCTGATCTGAATACTTCATTTATGGGTGGTAACCATTCAAGAAAACACCACAAAGCATATTATACTTCTACGAGAAGTGTTTTTTATCAGAGTACATCATTTATGGATGGTAACCATTCAAGAAAACAACACAAAGTATATATAAACTCTGTGATTTATCTCGTCAAATTGACCAAAATTCGTAGGATTTAATTTTATTTGCCTTTATTTTGTACGAGTTCAAGATACTTCCCTACTTTTCTACAATTTTCATGCAGGAATCATAAATGCAATGTCAAAGTCTTGTGGTAAAGTAATTGAGCTTGTTCTTAGCTTCACAACACTCTTTGAATCATCAAAATTTGTCCGGATGAAGGATATATGACAAAAATACGAACCGTTGTGCAACAGAAAACTGGGTTGCGGGCGCAAGGTCAGCTAGAGACAGATTGCTGGCGCCAGAAGCATCTTGCGGGCGTAAGGCCAGCCAGAGAGAAGCACGAAGGTACTTGGCCAAATTTCTTGATAGTTGGAGTTGCTGGCGGGCGCAAATTCGCTCTTCCTTGTGCATTTTGGTACTTAGACGAATTTTTTTGCACAAAATTCACACCCTTTGGCACATATACGAATTTTGAACTGCAGTTAAACTAGGGATGAAACACCCAAAATTGATTATGCTTTATTTTTTAGAGATTGTTTTCACCTACTTTTGTCAGAGAGAGAGATTGAGAAATAAAGAGAAAGGTACGGAAATTGCCTTGAAGCCTGGGAAGAGGACTTAGAGAAGAGATTCGTCTCGGTCATCGATTTATTCCTCCTCTTTTCTTCTTCATGATTTGTATTATTGTATTTACTTTTCTTTACTCTCTTTTCTGTCATGAGTGAGTAGTTATTTCTAAGTTTGAAGATTTAAATTCGAAACTCTGTTATTATATTTAGTCGAATTTATTCTTATTTACTTGATGATTGATTGTTGCAACTTATTTCTGAGATTGTCTTGCAAAACTAGGATTTTAAAATTTAATTAAAATTGAATTGTGAAACATGTAGAATCAGAAATATACTAAGTTTAAGCCAAGTATCGAGAGATGAAGCGGCGACTTAGGAGTTCGATTAATTTAGTAATTAATTATCATATTAAGAATCGATAGGTGATGTATGTGTAATGAATATTGGATCGATCAAACTGCGCTTAATGAATTGAGATCATACTAATTAGATACTGAAATGGTGAAAATCAAGCAATTAACTTAATGCCGATCTTTGTTCCTTGCATCCAAAACAAGAATTAATAATTGATCCATGTATACCGAGTAGATAAATAATTGAGTGGATAGTTGAAAACCTAGTTTTTTATCAAATCAATTTCTATAAATTGAGCATTCTTTTAGTTTTAATTTAGAAATTTCAAAAGCAAACTCAACCCAACATTGAACTGTTTAGACTAGTAAACAGTTTAGAAATTAGTAAATCAAATTGTCCCTGTGGATTCGACACACCAAGTACTACCCGACTAGGTCGTACGCTTGCGACCAAATCCGATAGTATCTAAGGTTATTTTATTAGCATGACAAAAACACATCAAGCGTCACAAGTTTGAATAATTCATAAACTTATGTCTTAATTAGTTATTTTTCATATCAAGTTCGACCGCGCTCGTCGGGACTATATTTAGTGTGCTTCTATCATCGCAAGTCAGCAAGTCATAGATATTCGAGTATATTTCCACCGTGTCAAGTTTGTTTCACAGTCTGAGAAACGAGCGTCTCAAATTTGAATAATTTGTAAACTTAGATCTTAGTTAGTTTTTTTTAATATCAAGTTCGATTGCGCTCGACGGGACTATAATTAGTGTCCTTCTATAGTCGCAAGTCATCAAGTCGTGGATATTCGAGTCTATTTCCATCATGCTAAGTTTGTTTCGTCTCATATTTGAATAATTCATCGTCAAGTTAGGTTTTAATTAGTTTATTTCCACTGTGTTATGTTGTTTCTCTGACCGCAAAACAAACTTGACACCATAGAAATAGACTCGAATATTTACGACTTGATGACTTGCAATGATAGAAACACTAATTATAGTCCTGACGAGCGCGATCGTACTTGATATAAATGTTGGACTAAACTCTTCTCTTGTTTGACAATTTGCAAAACAAATCAATACTAACCTTGCACAATTGAGTTTTGGTGAGTTGCATGTTTACACAGGTACAATATGATGATGCATGATCAACACAAATTATATATCCAAAAACTAAGGTTATCATTGTTTAAGTTACTGAATCTCGTAGGACTTTTGGTTAGAAATCCTCATTTTTCACAAAAAGTTCGAGTTACTGCTATCAAACTTATTTAATTTGCATAAATGAAGAAAACGAAACGATCGGAGCAAGAATCAGAGTTGCAGAGCTTAACTTAGCCAACATCCAAACTTCACAACAGCGACATTGCGAGCCGAAGGATTTTTCCTTCAGGCTGCAAGGTTACTTTTATCCTATGTTGGGTACTTGGTCATTTCTCCACTCTGTAGCAGCGACATTGCGGGCCGAAGGATTTTTCCTTCAAGCCGCAAGGTTACTTTTGTTCTCTGCCAAGTACTTAGCCAATTTCACTCATTCCCTCTACAGCAACGACATTGCGGACCGAAGGTTCCTTCGGGCCGCAATATCCTTTTTCCTGCACTACTTAGCCTCTCCTCTGCAAACACCATCCTTCATGCCGCAATCTTTACATTGTGCCCCGCAATGTCAGCAGTCACCAATGTGACAATTCCAACCCCTTAACCAAATTTAGAGATTGTGAATCATTCGGGGCGCAATTTTTTTTTCTTCGAGCCATAATGTCTCCCTTTGTTGCTGGAACTTGATCATTTTAAGCGGATTTTTGGCACCTTTTGGCATAGATTCGAATTTTGAACAACATACTTCATTTAAAAGACTTCAGATCTCTTCCAAGTAGTGCATCTCCGTCCTTGATTGTGTTGTCAATCAGACACGTTTACCTTATAGAGCGGTGTAACCTTTGCATAGGTTTAGAAATCTGGAATTGGTTGTCTTGTTGAGAAGAAATCAAAGATATATTTCACAATTGTAAGAACACTTGTGGTCTAGTGGAATCGATCCAAGAATGAAGTTTTGGTTTTGAGAGTTTCATGGACGAAGGCATGGTTTGTTTGTAGGCTGAATCACTCTATATCGCGTGTTCTTGTGTTCTCTTACTCTTTTACTCTCCCTCTCTCTTTACTATATTTGCATTTTATTATTTGATTTGCTCAATTACTTTTAGTACTTACTTGATTGTGTTTTTAGTTAGGTGATTAAGGTTCAAAAATATGAATTGTAATTGTTAAAAACACTTCAGCACTAATACTTGACCTTAGAACTTCATTCTAACAATAAAAATAATAAATTATTATCCTTTTCAAATTTGAAATCAAAACATTGTAGTTTTTAAAAAGTAATGATATATTTTATTTTTAGCTTCTTCGTACAATTTAATAGCGGATTGAAACCTCTAAAGTCGAAGCCAGTGCATTCCTTTATGTCGGATTCACTAATTCCGAAATTAGTTCTGTTTGCTGTGATTTCGGAATTAACTCAGTCAGTAGTGATTTATCTTCAAAATTTCTGCTTTCGAAAATATCATTTTGATGATTTTACATGAATGTTTGCCACTCTAGTTCTTATTTTATTTTTATTTATTACAAATTTCGTATCTGACTAGTAAAGAGAAAAATTCTAAACTTTTGTCGCTATCACTGGCTTCTTTTGGTTTCTATTGCTGTCGAGCGGGACAAATTTAGAAGTTCATGACAATACGGATAAGTTGTAGATAATCCAAGATAAGCGGGCACTGGCCTTCCCACTATCTCTCATCCGGGCTTCAGTTCCATGTTCTTCAACCCAACAAGTCGGGATTCTCTCCCGTGCGGGATGGACGGATGGTGCTGTGTGACACATGATACTGCACGACGTCTTATGTGGCAGAGGACGTAGTTCCCAAGTCCCAACCCAACGAGTCAATGGTGCATTTCCCAATCCAAAGTTTGTGCTTATGTTGAGGGAGGGAATGAGATCTCAGCAAAAATACTGTGTATGTTGGGTAGTAAATTTCAATTTTTGATTTGCATCGAGATTCGTGTAAG
The DNA here is from genome assembly GCA_964058865.1 of Eleocharis quinqueflora. Classification (NCBI taxonomy): domain Eukaryota; kingdom Viridiplantae; phylum Streptophyta; class Magnoliopsida; order Poales; family Cyperaceae; genus Eleocharis; species Eleocharis quinqueflora. The sequence continues at coordinate 42,991 of CAXKVX010001976.1, read as the reverse complement.
TTAAACTTTATAATATCAGATCTCCTGAATCAAATTTGGATCGTCCGTAGCCTACAGCGCAGAAAATCTAAACCGTCCGTAGCTGCTGCGCGGCAGAAAAACAGCTTCCGTTGAGGGAGTGGGAATGTGCTGCTCTTTTCAATTCTTTTTTTTTTATTAATTCGTTGGATTTAAAATGAAAGTACCGAATGAATCGTAAGAAATTTATGATAATAAATTTTCGATGCTAGATCTAAAACGGACATATTGAATAAAAAAACAAATTTTTAAAAACTGTGAATTCCATTTTCGATGGTGGAGGATGGGGGCAACAACATATAATTTTAGCGATAAAATTCACAACCATCCTACGAATTATTTATAAATAATTTATTTTTATAATTTTTCAAGAAAATAGATAAATTACATGTCAATTTACAAATTTATGTGTTTAATTCATAAATTATGAATTAATAATTTATTTATTTGTATATTATATGTTAAAAAAATAGGAGTTTTTTAGAACGATAGATGCATTTTTAAAATCATACAAAATTAAAAAGAGAGAAAATGCACTTGGGAAATTTCAATATTTTGTTGTTTTCTTGGATTTTTGACCAGAGAAGAACTACTTTTCTGAAAAATGAAGCACCTAATTTGTTTAATGCTCTCTTTTAGAACTTACTTTGGGTATCTTTAGTTTTGGATCTAAAAATTTAGAAAATATAGCATCACAATTTCATTTAGATCTTGCGTAGTAAATGATCATGTAATATATTTTTCTGTGTTTAATTTGAAAATGCTGCAATCAATTATTCATTTACTTCAATACTTTTTAGCAACCCACTATTGAAAAACTACTTACAAATTAAATGTGACAATGGACGATTAAATGTTGATTTGTTTTTTTTTCAAATATTACGAAATATCAATATTTCGACTAAAAGTAATTTTTTTTTCAACTTGGATATGCAAACCAATTTTTTTTTCCAAATATTTTTGTATTATTTTTTCATTATGATTGTTAGATCGTTGATTTTACAATTCATATTCGATTGTTTTTGCCGCACACACGTATATGATATAAATAAACAACAGACAAAAATAAATTACATAGAACTTTTAGATCCTATTTGACACTAACAAATGGAAATAGAAACAATTGGAATTGATTTTTTTTTGTCTTCTCAATTTCCACGAAACTTGGGGGAAAATAATATCTTGTCTGATTGATTTTTTTTAGAATTTCGTACTAATTCAATCAGACAAGATGTTATTTCTCCAAGATTTCACATAATTTTTGTTTTTCTAAAGAAGTTGTCGAATTCATTAGTGAAAAAAATAATTCAATTATAAAAAAAAACTCGTGCACATTTTCAGAATTTCTTCAATCCCGTGGACAAATATCTTCTGCTGCATTTTTTTTGCAACAGAGGAGAGTGTCTCATCCTAAACCGTCGGATTAGATCGAACATTCGTAGTTCACCACATGCATCCTGAGGCAGCGTAGTTCAGCGCAGCAGAAGATCCCATTTCATTTCAGATCAACCCGCATAACTTTTTGCAATCCGACGTCGACACAGAAATATTCGTTTTTTCTCGTCAATTCCATTTCACGGTTTCACCGCAAGAGTGTCGCGTCGCGTTGCGTTCTAACCAACTCATTGACCCTTCGGTTCATGGCTTCTCTACCCTCTTTCCCTTCTTTCCTCTTTCTATGGAATTTCCCTTTTCTTCCAACACTTTTGCGATCGACGCTGTAGATAAATTTCTCACCATGACCGGATTGCTTCAGTCGGTGCCCGCTTCTCTCGTCCCGTCTTGGTGGGAGATTGAGATCACTGTCACCGCTGCGTTTTTAGTGATCCTTCTGTATTCGTTTTACGAGAAACGATTAGCTTCTCGTTCTTCCGGTTATTGCGGAGGAGGTGCGACGGGGATCTCCGGAGATGGGTGTGCACGTATCTCGAGGGATTGTAAGGTATAGATTCTTTTTTATTAGAGAATGCTGCGCACGATTTGGACCATTTGGTGTATGTGTATAGAAGCAATTGATTAACTGATTCTTTAATTAAAATATTCCAACAAATTTGAAGGCCCCTTTTATCTCTTTTTTACAATAGCACTGCAATTAAATTTATTGTTGAGGGGATTTCATTATTGATTAATTATCTGGTGAATATTCGAATTCACAGCTATTGCTAAGAGCTACTGTACCCTGTTTAGAAAAGCCGTCATTCTACTAATATTGGAACTGACTGTATCTGGAATTATAGTTGTACCATTACTGATCCATATAATTCTTAGGTGACCTTAATGACTTCTTTTTCCAAACCTTTGAAACAATGAATTTTCCATTATAAGTATGAATGTTGGCTACTTGGTTTTTAAGATAGAGAGAGTTGAATTTCATGGAATAATTCTCCATTTGACATGCAGTTACTGCACTTATTTTTGTAGATGAGTCAGATCAAAGCAGACTGTGATGGCCCTTCTGCTTATGAAGTGAAGGTACATATTTTCAACTACTAAACTTTTGAGTAACTGGTATGCGGCAAAAGCAGTTGGTACTGGTACTCTGATGGGCTCTATGATGCATTCTTTTAGTCCTAAATAAGCAAAAAAAACATTAAAAATTACAGAACTTAATTTTTACCAGCGGAAGTTTGGTACTAACCTGTTTACCCAGTACTATAATTATCCTTTTTAGTGTTAAAAATTTCATACAGTTTTCTTGCCATTTTTTTAATTCTTTTATTTTGTTCTTATTTCAAACATACGAAATTGAGTCTCTTCCTTTCAGCTGGAACTTTTGGCTGCTAAGAATTTACTTGGTGCAAACTTGAACGGAACATCAGATCCATATGCAATGTTGACCTGTGGTGACCAGAAGCGCTTTAGGTCACAAATTGCCTTTGCATTTATATTAGCTTATTTAGGTTTTTTTTTTACTTGAACATTTGATAACTCAAATGCCTTTCAATACTATGGCAGTTCAATGGTTCCAGGGTCAAGAAATCCTATGTGGGGTGAGGAGTTCAAGTTCGTTGTGGACTCTCTTCCTGCACAGGTCAGTTCTATTTAAAAGTTCAACTCGTTTAGTTGGCTTAAGATTATGTGCACTGTATTCATTAATTTATTTGTTGCTTGCAGGTAAATATAACAATATATGACTGGGATATAATATGGAAAAGCACAGTATTGGGATCAGTTGCAGTTCTGATTGAATCAGAAGGGCAGACAGGACCAGTTTGGCATACACTGAACAGCACGTCAGGTCAGGTATCATATGGCCACTGACCTTTCTTAAAATATTGATTAAATTGTTAATGTTGTTTTTTTAAGTATAGACTTTCTACTTGATATAATTTCTAGGTTTGCCTTCATATTAAAACAACAAGGTGTCCTCAAAGTTCTTCCAGGTGAATTTTTGGCTCATCTGCCTTTTGGTAGATTATTATATTTTTAAAAACTGTTAGATAACAAAAACGTTTTTTGAAAAAACAACAACAAGATGCACAAATAAACTGAAATTTTATTACGTCGAGAAATGAAACACATGATAGATTAATCTTTCAAAATTTTATAGGAATGCTAATGCCCTTGCTGATGCGGCTAGAAGGAGAATTTCTTCAGATAAACAAGTACCAACAGTTGTACACCAGAAACCTGGGCCTCTACAAACCATATTTCACCTCCCCCCTGATGAGGTAGCCTCTAAATTAAGGCATCGTGTGTCTATTTTCTATGTAATGTATTGTATATATCAAGATCATGCAGCCAAAAGGTTTTGAGTTTCTTATTTTGTTTAGCTGCATGTGGTGTGGATACATAAGCACCAGAGATACCTAATTAAATGATTACACTTTCTTGATCAGCTTCTTTTATTGTGAAATTTCAGTTGATAATTAATATATAAATGTTACTGTTATTCAGGCTGTTGATCACCATTATTCATGTGCACTAGAGAGATCTTTTTTGTACCATGGCCGGATGTATGTTTCGGCCTGGCATCTTTGCTTTCATTCAAATGTGTTTTCCAAGCAAATTAAGGTTAGGTGATTTTGTGCTAGATAATAAACATATCTGCTTCGATTCCTGGATTAGTCTTTCTAAATGTGTACTTACATAAGATACTTGGTAATATTTAGTATTATGATATTGTGGTGTACTTGGGAATGTGTGACAATTTGTGCCACACTTCTCATAACTAGATTTATTATTATAATTCCTTTACTGTATGGGCCCCAGATTTAAGGGTTTCAGCACTGGTTGACTTGAGGTTTATTGATGTACATTCATCTGAGCTAGCAACAGGTGGTTTTCTTAGCAAATTTGGTATCTTAGGTCTCTATAATGATTGTCTTTCCTTCCCATGATATTTTCTGAGTTGGTCCTTTGTTTTTGTGGCAGGTTGTTATTCCACTTGGAGATATTCATGAGGTTTGTGCATCCCCCTTTTATCTCTTATTGTCAATGCATATTTTATAGAGGTATCAATGGGTACTGTGGTGCAAAATCTACCTCTGGTTTTTGCTTGATATTTTTGCTTTTAATTTTATCACCAATTCAATTGAGTCTATCATATGAATCTCCTAAATATAACTCTAAATGATATTGTTTGTAAGGTTTGTATAATCAGCTGTACTTAGGTACCTGCCTATCAGGACTTGGCATGTCATCTATTACTGTTTTTTTTATTATCACTATAAAATTGTTACATCTGCATTTCATTTGCTTTTAGTACTGCAGATCAAACGTTGTCAACATGCTGTAATTAATCCTGCTATAACAATAGTTCTTTGTACTGGTACGGGGGGCCATGGTGTACCACCACTTGGTAGCCCAGATGGTATTCTTCTTTACTTGTATTAAACTCGCCAATGGTCCTTTTTTTACTTTTGATTCTTTACAAAAGTGCAGAATTATTTTTTACTTTCCTCCTCTACTCTTAATTGTTAGGTATTCTATTCAAACTGCAGTTGGTGCTTGCCATAATTGCAGAAAAAAATCAGCATTTTCCATATTTTCATATACCACCCATCATTTTCTGATTGCTTGAACACCAAAGCAATCAACTGAACATTTAATCAATTTAAGCTTGAATCTTTTAATTCTTTCCACTCTGTCTTTCTTGCAAGTCTTGTTTTAATATAAAAAAGGAACCCAAAATGTGAATGTCTAAAAGAGGCTTACTTCCTTCAGACTAAACTAACAAATGCTGGCTGATGCATGTTACATGTTGGGTCTTGCATATGTGTAAAGTGTTGGCTGTTGTTTGGTCATATTTGATTAGTGTTGGATGTTATTTGCGGAAGGTGTTACAAGCTTTTGGGGTTTGAGGGTAGAAAGTTTTCTACCTTGTGCAAAGCCTGGTTCTCATTCAAGCCCTTGTCCGAAGACCTTGGTTTTTTATTCCTTCATGTTTACTTTTCAGGGAAAGTCAGATACAAGTTTGCATCATTTTGGAATAGAAACCACACGTACCGAGCTTTGCAAAAGTCTGTTAAGAACTACCACACTATGTTAGAGGCTGAGAAGCAGGTAATCATTATCCTAACAAATTTGCAAAAGAGCCAGCCTTTGTATGCAATTTCAAGGGGGTGTCTTCTTTCTTGTTTTATGTTTGAAGAATTTGCACAAACAGGGATAGAACCTTCAGCTGTTTAACTGACTTTCTGTCTAGCTACTTCTACCTGCAACAAATTCAACATGAACAATGTTCCAGTAGACAATTTTTTTCTATTTATATCCCAAGTCTCCATCACCTCCGTCTCTCTCTGTTCTCTCTCTCTCTCTCTCTCTCTCTCTCTCCCTTTTCACAACTTATGAAGCTTTCCATTGCTTATGCAATGGACGAAATATACAATCAAGTATATACTAATCACACACAATTTGAGAAAGAAAAAGAGAATGGAGACTTTAGGCCTTCTTCTATCTCTGATGTGTCTTGCATCTGCTTTAAGATAGATATAGTAAGCAGATGTTGCCATTTCTTTTTTCTTGATATTCTCTCTACCATGCTGAATTGATCATTATGTGTGCAAATCTGTTAACCCGTATAGAGAATTTGGTTCATTCTCTCTCTCTCCCGCTTACATGTATATATTTTTTCTTTGCATATGTGGCTGTATATGATCTCTGTTATTTTGTACAGGAATGGGCACGATCAGCTTTGCGTGCACATAGCAGTTCAACTAGAGCAATGAGCAAGAGGCTGTTAGAAATCCCTCAAGCCAGCATAGGTGTCACTGCAAAAACACAATCTTTCATCAAGGAGGAAGTTCTTGTTAGCATATTTAATGTATGATAGTATTACTACTTTATTTATTACTAATACCTGCTGTTGTAAGTCAACCTGGTTGAATAGATGTAGACCATTATAAACCTTTCTCGAAGTAAGACCTGCTGTGGGTTAAGTCACATTGCACTATAGCTGGTCAAGTGAGGTCTTACCCTAAGCGTCAATTTCTATTATTAACTTAGAAGGGATGAATCCATGGTTTCCCCTCAGAAATGCGCCAAATTAAGTCAAATATGTTTCCGGAACTTATAAAACTTCAGAAGCAACAAAAATTACTGACGTCCTAGTGGGTGGTTTCCGGCCTAAAGTTCTTGACCTGAAGTAGTTCATGTCTGATCTCTAAGTACCCAAGCAGTACGTGTTTCTAATAAAATATGACAATCTGACCCAACCTGATGTGTTGATAATCCTATTTTTTATTTAATCAAGTGTGTTGTGACTTCCATTATCTTATTACAGGGTACTTTTCCCTGTACTGCTGAGCAGTTTTTTATTCATTTGCTAAGTGATGACTCAAAGTTTCTCGAGGAATATCGTGCTGAAAGAAAGGATACTGATCTCAACGTAAGTGAACTTATGAACACTGAAAGTCACCAAAAGTAGAATTGTATGTCCGTCAACTTTGTAAGGAGTTGACCCGAATAGTATCGTATAGTTTTGTAATTCAAATTATGGAAGCATTAACTAAGCCTGAATTTTACCATGTAACAATATACTCTGAAAAGTCTGTGCACCTTTCCGGTGAAGTTGTAGGAAAGGGGCAGGGGGGAGCTGGAAATCCTATCGTGGGAAAAAAATTCAGCATAGGACATACTTCTAGAATTACTTTTTGTCGTAAGCATATTTTTTTTAGAGAAGCATCACACCCCCTGCTGCACTTGGCTCTGCCCCTAGAAAGGGTTACCTTCATCTGCTTAGTTGCTAATTCTGTACAAGTTCTAAAGTAGAGATCATTCGTTAGAAATATTGGAATTAGCTAAAATATTCTCTTTAGTAGGAACGGTTTTAACATTTTCTTATATTATTTTTTTTTTCTTATACAGCTGGGTCAATGGCATGCTGCTGATGAGTATGATGGGGAGGTCAGAGAAATCACATTCAGATCAGTTTGCAACAGCCCTATGTGCCCTCCTGACACTGCCATGACAGAATGGCAACATACTGTTCTGTCATCTGATAAAAATAGCCTTGTTAGTCCTACTTATTACAGGATGCCAATTTTTTTTTTTATTAATATTTTTACCTTATTTGCAATCAATTTCAATAGAAGTTGCTATGGATGATTTCAACTGGCCTTGTTAGCTTTTTTAGTCTGAAATAACCCTCCCCTGACCCAGCCTGGTATATTTCATTTCATAAAATAAGTCTATGTTGGATGGATAGGTTGTGGATTTACTCCATTTACTACAGTGCTTCTCTTTGTTGGCCTTGCCGGCTCAAGACTGACATCCATCAGGTCATGTCAAGCCGAGAATTTGAGGGACCTGGTTACTGGGTCTGCTTGTGCCATATTGTGCTACAGTAAGGCATGCCAGGCCCAGATTTTGGTGTCATGTCCCCACCTGACCATTTTTCAACCTTTACTGGCAACATTCTTTTTATCAAATTGATCTTTCTCCTATGCTCAATAAGAGATCTAGTTTCAAAATTGGCAGTATTTGATGGGATGTTACCTTTTCTGTTATATTAGTGCAACAATTGATTATAAGTATCAAATATGAGAATTTTTGGTTGTCAGTTCCAAATAACACAAAAGCTGTCTGTAATTTGTGAAAAGCTGTTGCCTGTTTTAGTTATTGCCAAGTCATATCTTTTTGAAATATGTTTATTTTATTAAATTCAGGTTTTTGAGACAGTCCAGCAGGCACATGATGTTCCCTTTGGCTCATACTTTGAGGTAACTTCCGCATGAAACTTGTTCTTTTAGCAAAGAAATGTGATATCTACCAGCCTGTTATTGGTGAAGATGTACGGGCCCCATGCTTGAATTTGTTAGTTTAAGCTCCCTGGAAGGTTATATGAATTCACTGCGCTTGCTGGCTCTGTCACTGTTCTCTTTGTCATTGTTTGCGTAAGGAAAAAAAAGTAAATACACAAACCAATATTAAGTGAAGTGAAAACCAGACAAATAAAAAAAATTATTGAAAAATAGGCTAAATTCTAGTCAAAATAAGCATAAGAAAATATGGATTCACATCCACTGCCATACTTTTACTGTTGCAGGAGATTGCCATTTGTGACTGACTGGTTAACCACAAAAGAAAAATAAATAAATACACCTTCCATTTCCGAACCGTATAAGTTTGATCCAACCGTGTAGAACCTATGGCAGGTTCCTGCCATAGTCCAATTATGGCGGCAGATGCCTACCCGAGAAAATATGCCTAGTTACACCACCACATTTGTATAGGTCGTGGGTTCAAGCCTGCGACCGTTGGGGAGAGGGACTTTGGCACCTTAATAGAACTGGGTGTCGTGTCCCTCTTTTAATACAAAGGTTGTCTAAATAAATAAATAAGAAAAAACTTGTATCGGACAGCCTGATTTGTATTTATTGAAAAATACGATTTGTTATTTTTTTTTCCAGATACACTGTAGGTGGTCTCTAGAAACTACATCAGATTCTTCGTGTACTCTTGATATCAGAGTTGGTAAGAGGTATTTATTTTTCTTTTCATTCTGTCGATTCTTTTGTTTACTGTTAATAATTGGTTTGGAAATTCACAGGAGCCCATTTCAAGAAATGGTGTATTATGCAATCAAAGATCAAGACTGGAGCTGTTGATGAGGTGTCTATTTTGTCAATGCATTTTGTTGACCTATGTTTTGTTGTTTTGCTACATCTCCTAAAACGGGCTTGTTTTTATTTTTGGCAGTGTAAGAAGGAAATGACCCAGATGTTGGATGTTGCAAAGAGTTACCTGCTCAAAGCTAATTCCTCAAATGAGATCGGTGATACAGTAGCAGAAACTGAAGCAATCGGTCAATAATAGAAATGTACTATTTGCTTGTCATGTACAAAATGTAGACTACTTTAGAGATCTACTATGTTTTCAGGCTGGTAAATATTATTCAATGTTCTTGATAAAATGTCCAAGCTTGCCACCCAGCCTTCAACTGAGTGAACTTGTGGTGCGTGCATTTGGATAATTGGATGTAAATCTTTCCCCTATGGAGTATATGTTCGGGCAATTTTGAAGAAATATGATGTCAAATATTTCTTATTAGATGTTTGGTTGCTTAGCATTTCTAATGGAATGTCCCGTGGGAATTAAATCATTTTTTTATCATGCGAGTCTTTGTACGTCCTTTTGGTAATAATGCTTATAAAGTCTCCGATATCTGGTGTAGTGGCAGTGACATAGCTTTTTAGGGGAGATGTCAGGGACTCCTGGGAGCGGGATTTGTAGGAATTAATGATGAGCACTTTAAAAGATTAAGTGTTGGACATTTATACAAAATAATGCCTTAGAACAATGATTATAAATTAATAATTAAAGCCAAAGTAGCTCATGTATAGGGTTGTCAATGGATACAATATGAGTTGGGCGAAGGTATTTTCGTATTTTTATTCATTTAAAATTGATCTTATCTTTATAATATTTATTATATTCTTATTTGTCAAAATTTAGTTTATTCGTATTCTATTCTTACTCGTTAAAACTACATGATAATGAACGGATCAATTAAATTAAAATGCAAATATTTCATTTCTTATCTATTTTTTTTTCTTTTTTTCTACTAATATTTTTTTTATAATTTATCCTATAAGATAACGGGTAAGAAATAGCCTTCACTTGTATTCTTGCATATTTAATTAACGAAAAGTAAATCATATCCATATCTATATTTGATTATCTAACGAAATTTTTTTTACTCATATCCGTCTTATCGAATACGATATTGATATAATAAACGAGTAAAAGGGTATTCTTGACAGTTCATGTGATAGCAACTTCAGCTATTACTCATTTCCTATAGGCTACGGGCCTATTGTTCCAAAATGGTAAACGGAAATGTGAGTAGGACTGTCAACGCAACGTGTTTCTAACATTTTGTGTTTCGTTCGAAAAACGACGTAACGTTAAACGCAAGAGATTTTGGTTGTGTTAATTAAACGCAACGTTAAACACAAATCTCGATGGTTTCGTTAATTAAACGAGATGTAACACAAATTATCGATTTTGTTTTGTATAATTGTGTTTTTACGTTTAGGATTCTACGAATCTGGAATAATTTGAATTGCAGAGTTGAAATAGGTGGAACTATAAAGACTTAAATGCTCCTATTGCTAGATGCGTTGTTTCGCTCTCTTCTTTCTCCCTCTTTTCTCTTCGTCTCTCCCGCTCTCTCTCTCTCTTTCTCTCTCTGAGACTCTGACTAATGGCATGTCTCTCTCTCTCTCTTGTATCCTTTTGTTGTTCAGATGGGTCAGGAAATGTTTGTTAAAGGACAAGTACTGGACCAGTGGGAACACATTGTAGGCAATTGCTTGTGTTCTTGATCCAAGATCCAAGTTGACAATTTTTTTAGTACTATTTACAAAAGCTACAACTTGATACCTTTGAAGGGATTATTGATAGTTTGAAAGGTTACATAGATGCTTTATTCAAAGAGTACGGAGAGATACACTCTAAGCTTACACATAAACAAGCTGGCAGCTCCGAAAGTCATGGGAGGCAATTGTCGTATTAGTTTAATTCTCTTTATTAATTTAATTGCTTGCTTAAGTAGGGCAAGTTCTAGTGCATCAGATAGTCTTTCTGACACAAGAGCTGGATTAGAAGACTTTATTAGAGGGAAGAAGAATACTGAAAATGTAAAATCAAATTTGAGAAATACCTAGCTGATGAAGTAGATAAGGCCAGCTTGGATGAAGACTTTAACATCTTAGCATTGGTAGAAAGTTCATGTCCCTAAGTATTCAGTCTTGGCTCTGCTAGCCAGAGACATTCTGGCAGTTTCGATATCGATAGTGACATCAGAAGCAACATTTAGTACTAATGACAGCACACTATCACCAGTGAGAAACTTTTTGAATGATGAGAGTGGAAGCTCTCATCCGTGCTCAAGATTGATTGTGTGCTTCTGTTTCGGTAACCTCTCATTTCAGGGTTATTTCACTTTATTAACATTTTTATTTTACTTAGTAATTTACACAATTATATTTCGTTCTTGTTTTTATGCAGAAAGTGGTGGACAAGTTGGTGATCCACTATGGACTAATAACGAAGCAACAACATCTGGTTCCATCTTGTGCTAATTGAGGATGAAGCCTGGAGAAATGATTTCTTTGGCTCATTGGCTCTCAAGCAGTGACATTCAATGATGATATATTTGTCTCACTATTTTATTTCCTTTTATTTTTAGCCATTGACTGAGATAGGTAAAAACTAAGAATGTAGTTTGAGATCTAGATTGATCACAAAGGTTGTAATCCGGGTTGATTTCTTTTCTGCTTCATGTTAATTAGAAATTGTTGCAAGTTGTAATGGATTGAACATGTAATATATACTTGATCCGTTAACATTTAATTTTTGTAATTTTCAATTTTTCGTTATTTTTTGGTTCTATTGTGCAGTTAGTAGACGTTCAAATAATATTGAATGTTTTTAATGTTTTGATTGTTAATTTAAACGCAACGTTCAATGCAAAAAACTTTATGGTTATTAAACGCAACATAACACACAAGAAAAAATTATTACATTTTTAAAACGAACAGTTAACACAAATTAGTATTTGCTTTACTGTTTTGTGCATTTGACAGCGTTAGATGTAAGAGTGGAATAATTATTTTTGGATCATAACTCCAAATTTCTCACTTGAATGATTAAAAGGCTAAAGCCCTCCAAGTTTGAGGCCCAAAGACCCAAACACGAATCAGAACTTCCCTTTCTTCTTCATCGACGAAACTTATCCTTGTTCCTCAGGCAGCTGGTTTGCTAGCATTTCTCATGGAGTGCCCCGTGACACTCCCCACAAAGGCCGGTAACGTGCCCCGCAACTTTCTATCATGCTCCATCGGGCTGAGCTCACCACGTTGTTTTTCTTCTACGCATTTGGTCTCTGCTTCAAGGAGTTTGTCTCTGCGTTCTGTCGGGTACAGTTTGTCCGGGAAGAACTCTTCTAGGCATTTACTCCCTGGTGGGTTCTTCTCTTTTGCCATCTCAGCTGTTAAATTCGATTGTTGTTTGATGTGGCAGAAACATTTTGATTCTTAATTGACATGTCAGGTGATAATCTTTTTGGTTAATACAGTTCAATCCACGAGTTCAAGTGAGGCCGGTGTAGAGTCTAGCTCTGAAACATCTGAATGGGTCATGCAAGGTATGCTCATTCTCTGGATAAGTCAATTTGGAGAACTATAATATTCTTCTTTTGCTTGGAGTCGGAAAATTAAGGAAATATTGGGATTGTTCTTGGGTAATACTGTACTTTCTGTTGTAGTTGAGGCTTTAAAAAAGAAATCTAACTGTATCTTTTGCTAGGATCTTTTAATAAATTGATTGTGCAGTTTGTACTCTTATGTTGTAAACTTGACGAGCACAATATAAACTCCAAAATAGTGTGGTGCTGTTATCAATTTTCTCCAAGTAAACCCAAAATATAGCCCAATATAAAGTCAGTTTATACCCTATGCATGAAATAAACCCAACTTTGGTTTGATAGTTCTCAACTGTGCAATTTGATCTCGCTTTAGCTAAACAAGGCCTCAATGTATCTTCAGCTATCGAATTTGTCTTTTTACTTTTTTATTTCCTTAAAAGAGAAGTCAATAAGCTTAGAAGAATGGCATAAACATGCTAAATATGGTAACATGCTGGCTGACGATATAATGGATGAGTTGTTAATACTGAGCCGAAAAGAAAATTATGAGTGGAAACTAAATCGACCTTAAATTGAAACTATGGAACATCATGTATGGTAATACTTGGCGAAACCATAGTAGTTGAATCGTAAATGTATCGTGTATCGCTGAATTTTGTATCGTATCGTGTAGTTAAGATACGCTAAGCTATTTTTAAAATAACAAAAGAATTATAGTAATTAGTATCTAACGAAAAAAATCTAAATAACTAAAGAAACTATCGTACTTTTAAATATATTGATGAGTGTCAATTAATATCGATGTAAATTTCTTACATATTAACGTATTTACCTTGAGAAATGGCGACTCACCCTTGGATTTCACTACTCGTAAGATACGTATCTCTTGTTCTTTGACTCATATCGAATCGTAAGATATGCATCGCGTATCGTAAGATATGCATCGCGTATCGTAAGATACTAACTTCTATGGACGAAACAATCCCAAATTTCTATTTGAGCTGAAATTGGTTGTTACAATATTATCTGCCTTTATAACAGATTTTTATTCCTTGAGGAAGGAGGTGGAGGATACCTCAGAGCGGATCAAAGAAATCATGGCCTCTGCCGGGCTGGAGCGACTTAAAGCCGATCAAGAATCACTTGAGAAAAAGTCAGCTGATAGCACTTTGTGGGATGATCCCTCCAAGGCACAGGATATCCTGGTCTCCTTGACCGATGTAAAGGAGAAAATCAAAACCCTCAATGACTTTATGACCCAGGTTTGTTTTCTAAAGTAACTAGCTTTTTGGTTTTGTTTGCCACAATCCAGCTGATGGCTTTATGATATTTCAAATAAAAGCCTATCTGTCACTTGTATGCTGGCATTAAGAATTTATGATACACCTTCAATTTTAGTCTAGGATTAACGACGTAGAACGCTAGTCTAAACTTATGATTGGTAGAATTAGTATTAGCATTACTATACTTCTATTTTTACTACTATTTTTGTATTTATTATATTATTATTGTTTATATTGATTTTTTATTTCAGATTGGGTTTTATTTCTAGCCTACCCCAATTTATTGAGAATAAAGACTTTGTTGTTGTTGTTGTTGTTTCAATTTTAGTACAACAACAATAACAACAAGAACAACAAAGCCTTGTTCGGAAGCTTCAATTAGAGTAGGCTAGAAATGAAACCCACTATGAATAATGAAAATCAATATAAATAATAATAATATAATAGATAGTAAAATAGTAGTAAAAATAGACTTAAAATTTTAGTATATAAAAAATAATAAATAAGAAGGGGAGCCTTGGCGTCGCGGTAAAGTTGTTGCCTTGTGATCAAGAGGTTACGAGTTCGAGTTGTGGAAACAGTCTCTTGTAGAAATGCAGGAAAAGACTGCGTACAATGACTTCAAAGTGGTCCGACCCTTCCCCGGACCCTGCGCAAGCGGGAACTACGTTCACCGGGCTGCCCTTTTAAAAAAAAAAAATATAAAAATCAATGTTATGTTTGAACCAGTTGCAATTTTTGCGTAGTTAAAGCCTGTTTCTAGTAAAAGGTCATCTTCTGCTTCAAGAATTAGTTCGGTAGCAACTTGCTTCTATTTCACATTTTCACTGTGATAGGAATACATTGAACTTTGTATTGATTGACTTACTAGTGATTTGAGCTATTCGGTCAGAGGAAAAATCTCAAAGTGCATTTAGTAATAGTGTTATGTGCTATACCCAATTTCTAAATAATTTGCATGCAAAATTCTCAACCTTTTTGTGATATTTACATATGATATCGACATTCCTGGGGCTCTGCAATTGTGGTTATACCTTAGCATGCCTACCAATTGTACCAATTCTGCTTTAACAGAACATGTTGGGAACATTTTTAATTCGCCTAACTTGCATCATAAATTAATCATTATTGTCCTATATAGATAGAAGAAGCTGAAACAATAGTAGAGCTAACAGAAGAATTAGAATCAGTTGACACTTCTCTTCTTCAAGAGGCCTCGACAACTATAAGAGATTTAAATAAAGGATTGGATCGGTATGAGATTACTCAGCTTCTTTCTGGGCCTTATGACAAGGAAGGCGCAGTCATCAACATCTCTGCTGGTGCCGGTGGTACTGATGCTCAGGTACACATCTAATAGATTCCTTTCCAAGGCTTCTTTTGGTTGAATCTCTTTTGAAAAGAATAGGTATCAACCATTAAAGGTGTGCTACAGTGGATTTTAAGTGTGTATATTATAATAGCCCCTCATCTTTTGTGGTAGCCCCCTCCATGCTGCTTCATGACTATTTATGCAGTTTGAAGCCTGATAACTTTATCTCTTAGGTTGATTTTGAATTTGATTTTAAGGAAATGATGCATGTTTGGTAAAAGAAATTAGTCGACATTATCAGAGACAACTTCTGCATGACCTGATACCAAATTGGATTTGTTGTCTGCAGAGAAGTCTTTTGTATCCTCTGTCAACAGAAACATGAACTTTTATTGGTGGTAATATAAAATTTGGGTTCGAGATGCAATATGCCCTTGGTCCTGTAGGCTGTAGCTTTGGTTTCCTTAGTTGTTACTGCCTGCTTGCACATTGTAGTTGTAATTCTTTTAAACCTTGGGCTTTCCTCCAGTGCAGGATTGGGCTGAAATGCTACTTAGGATGTATATGAGGTGGGGTGAGAAACAGAGATACAAAGTGAAAGTGGTCGAGAAATCCCCGGGAGAAGAAGCTGGAATAAAATCAGCCACTGTTGAAGTAGAAGGCCGGTATGCTTATGGGTATCTCTCTGGGGAGAAAGGAACCCACCGCTTGGTTCGTCAGTCTCCATTCAACTCGAAAGGTCTCCGACAGGTACTAAGGAAGAGCTCATGTTATCATTTTAAAGTTCCTCATTCTTATTCTGGTCAGTTTTATTTTTTAATCATAATGAAACCACGAGCTACATGTATGCTGTCTAGAGTTGGTTGTCTTTACAACTTCCAGGATAAATATGAAAGATTATAAAGAGTTAGAGGAGATATAAGAAATTGTAAACAGTTAATGGGTAAATATGATATAAGAGGAGTTGATGGGCAAATATGATAACCCTAAACAAATAAATCCCACTTACATATTTGTCCAAAAAAAATCTCAAAGTTCGGCAATTAGTTAATACTGCTGGTTTTCCCCTAATGCTCCAGTTCTGTTAATAAAACCACGATGCCAACACGGTAGTGAAATTATATATTTAATGTTATTCAAAAGGGAATGAAATTTGTAACACAAGCTTCAACCTGGAGGGTACTTTGTTTAAAAAGGGGAATGATTCATTGCAGACAAGCTTTGCTGGGGTGGAAGTTATGCCACTCCTTCCAGAAGAATCCATGAATTTAGATATACCAGAGCAGGACCTTGAGATAACCACATCGAGAGGTGGCGGCAGCGGTGGCCAGAATGTGAACAAGGTGGAGACAGCTGTGCGCATTGCTCACATCCCGACTGGTGTGACCGTCCGTTGCACAGGTTGTCATTTTTTACCTAATGCTTTACTGTTCTTCTTGTAATTTGTCCTTCTAGTTTCAAAAGGGCAACTGGTAACTTACTATGTTTTTACTTAGATATGCGAGAAGAACTCAAATAATGGCAAGTATTAGAGCAAGTTTTGATGTCAAAGCTTGTCAAACTCGCTGATATCCTTTTCTTTTCTATTTAGCTAGTAAACTTTTGTGGCCCAAATTGTTTTTGACTTTGCAGTTTCCTTTTACCCAATACACCTTTTTACAGGGCACTTCATAAGGTATGGTATGTATTAAACACCAGTATACCTTATTCTTTTCATGTTACCATTGTATGTTAGTCTTACTGATTTTGGTAAATACTTAGCTGCCTCCTTAAAAATAATTGAAGCAAGCAAAAATGACTGTCCCATTTTCATGCAAATGTACAGACACTTAAGCTTACAGTAAAATAATTGTAAAAGAAGTTAAGAACTCACAAATTAGGCATGAAGGCGAGAAAAACAACCCTTCTATCAAAACTAATGCCATGTTTGTTGGCTGTGGGGATATCTCAGAGGAGAGGACTCAACTAGCAAATAAAACAAAGGCCTTAAACCGGCTCAAAGCCAAGCTGCTTGTAATAGCTGAAGAACAACGTGCATCTGAAATCAAGCAAATAAGAGGGGATGCTGTGAAAGCCGAGTGGGGCCAGCAAATACGCAATTACGTATTTCACCCGTACAAGCTGGTCAAAGATGTCAGGACCAGTGAAGAAGCATCCAATATTAATGCTGTCATGGATGGAGAAATAGATCCCTTCATTAGAGCTTACCTAAAGTACAAGTTTACTACATCTCTTAGTGAGGCAAGTATTGTATAACTCATTTGATGTACTATATTATATTAAGGTGAATGAAATATTTTACCGGTTATACCTGTTTTTTTATATTTATTTATCTGAGATGCGTACCATCATCCTATGATTTGAAAAGTTGTTAATTACTGCACACATAATTAAACGATTAACAACAGTTGATTTGATTTACTAAATGATATTGTTGTTAATTTAGTAGGATGAGTACTAAGTTGTGCACATGGTTGCATGAGGCAGTATGATCTGACGGGTTTTTATGATCACTTATCGACATGACAATGACCTCAATCATCATCAGCAATATTTTAAAAATATGTGTCGGTAGTAATTTCATGAATGAGATTGAGCACCAAATTTGCTTATTCTACTTGGTACCATTAATGGATCCGGTACGGATTGATAATGTTACAATTATATTCCGTATCTATTTTAATTTTATAGTTTCGAATACAGATATATATTGATTATGAAACGAATGAGAACAAACACATTTAAGTGTTTTTTTTTTCCTCAAGAGTGAGGATAGGATACTTCACAAAGCACTATACGTGATACTTCACTCGCGTATCTTCAATTTCAAAGCTCAAACATTCAATCTGAATTGTTCAATTGTATATTCATATTAAAATCTTCTATGAAATCGATTATTTTACAAAATTTAGTATTTTTATAGAAGTAGAAAATCATTCATATTTAATAAAAGAAATTGTCATATTAACCAGCCTTTTCACTCCTTAATATAATAAAAATAAATCTAAAAATGTAAAATTTTATTTTCAATGAAATTTTGATATGAAGATCAAGTTCAACAATTTATATTTGATCGTTTGGACTTTGAGAATTGAAATTGAAGATATGGAAAAGAAGTACCACGCGAGTGGTGCTTTGTGAAGTGCCAAGCAGGGAATACTTTACCTCTGTATCTTAATTTCGAAGTCCAAACAACCGATTTGAACCATTGAACTTGATGTCCATATTAAAATCTCCTTTGAGATTCAATTTTATTTTTAGAATTTTTTACTATTTTTAGAGAGGTAAAAAATCATTCACATCAGTTGATCCGGAAATTATTAAATTAACCAATGTTTCACATTTTTTTAAATAATATTGTTTTTAAAAAAATGTAATTTCGATCTTGAAGGAGATTTTAATATGAAGATCAAGTTCAACAATTTGAATCGGTCGTTTGAACTTTAAAATTGTAGATACAAAGAAGAAATATTACATTCATGGTGCTTTGTGAAGTATCATATCCTCACACTTATTATTAAAGTAAAAAGATTAACATGTTTCATTATTATAATGGTGAAATATAATATTTCATAATAATTGTTAAGTATATATGTTGCTAATGAAGAGATATGTCATTCAGTCATTCTGCATTATGAAGCTAAGATTAGTTTTGACATCACATTCAATTTTCAAATTGGAAAATTCAAACGATCGATTCAAATCGTTCAATTTGTTTTCTTTATTGATATCTCACTAAAAAAGGCAGTTCGGTGCACGTAGCTCCCGCTTGCGCGGGGTCCGGGGAAGGGTCGAACCACTTTGGGGTCATTGTACGCACTCTTTTCCTGCATTTCTACAAGAGGTTATTTTCACGACTCGAACTCGTGATCTCCTGGTCAAAAGACGACATCTTTACCGCTGCGCCAAAGCTCCCCTTCTTTATTGAAATCTCACTAGAGAACAATTTTTCTTTTCATAATTTTTGTACTACTTTACAGGTGGAAAATCAGTCAATTGAATGGTCCACAAATTATTAAATCAATAAATTTCAAACTTTTCTAAAAGAATAGTAATTCTAAGAATAAAAATTAATCTCTAGTGAGATTTCAACGTGAAAAATATATTAAAGGTGTAGAACGAAAATTAAATTTTATAACTTAAAATTTGAGTATAATAACAAAACTTATGTTGATTTTATAAAGCACGGTAACATTTCTCTGCTAACCAGAGATATTAACATTTTTTTTCTTTGATATACATCCGAATCTGTATCAATAATTAAGCTCCATGGTTCCCATATTTGTATCTAATTTTATTGAATGAGGATCAAATGCGGATTGAATATCCAATCTGTTTGCATCCCTGCTGATGCTTAGTTTTAATTAAGTGTGATATCTGACAATTGTTTTGCCTCCAAAAAGTCTAAACTTAATGTAAGGTTCATTACACATTTTTCTCACACACGTGACACGTTCAACATTTGATGGAAATTTTGTGGCATATTCATAAAAGGAAAAACAAAAAAGTACGATTGAGCAAAATAACAAAACAACAAATTTTGACATATGACATGTTGGGATCACCTTGTTTCATTGGTCATTAACAAAAATGTACGTCTCAAGTCTCAACCAAAAAAATAAAATTGTAACACAGTTTGGTTTTTTCTTATCATTGACATTGAAAATTAAACCCTGCCTGACTTTTTAAGAAATTATTACAAAAATGTGTCTTCAACCATATATGGATATATCCTACGCCGGAAAACAAAAATTGTGTAATTGTTTTCAATCATTGGCTAACCCGTTACACGAATCGTAACACTCTGCAAACACACCAGAAGAGTCAACGACGACGTGACCGTTAGACCGTTATCCAGGGAACTTTTAAGAACTTTGTGAAATCTAAAAGTACCGTAAAACACGTCGATCTGCTGAGGTGGCATTCTCTAATTGGCAGCTGCATGCAAGCAGCCAAGACTGCTCTTTTTTTCTTTTTATATTTTTTACATAAACCTTTTCCTTTTTATTTTTTTATATTGTTGGCTTTATTATTCCTAATTCCTTTTCTTCTGGCAAATGATTGCCAATCGGAGAAATTATTCAGTGCACGGCTGCACGCCAATATTATTCCAGTGGGGCCCACATATAGCAGGACGTCTTTGATACGTTTATTGATAAAAAAAAGGTATACCTTCAAATTTAAAATTATTTTGTAGGTTGAATAAGAATTTTTGGTTTTAAATGAAATAATTTGAAAGTCGTTGAATTATAAATTATTAGTAAATAGCGAACTAAATAAATTGTGGAATAACTATCCATTCAATTATAAGAATGAAGATATTTTTATTTGACATATAAAAATGGCACTAGCAAACTCCATACAAAGCAGGTTCTCTATAACTAGTGGAATAACTATCCATGCAATTATAAGAATGAAGATATTCTTATTTGTTTTTTCGTTGACATTTTAAGGTTTAAGGGAACAGAAATTATCAAACAAAATTTCAATGACACAACAGTGCATAACACCACTCACCAGTGACCACATTTTGGTGGAAAATGTGGGGCAGTCTAAAACGACTTGATTATTCTCGGTCTACTATGAGCAGTCAGCGAAGTCATGCCAGAATTCGAAATGCCCTTTGTTCGGCATACAACTACCAAAATACCATCCTTATCATGTTCGCTTTCGCTGCTACATAAGCTGGAAGTGAAGTAACACTGTTGATGGTATTGTTGCAATTTATCTCAAACATTGTGTGCTTTTAGTGGACTAGCTTTTCTACAAATAAACATCCTTTCTCTTTTTGTGCTTCACGGGCCACGATCAGTAATGGCGAAACGGGTCATTCCAGTATCTGTACTCCACTGTGTCACTTCCCTTTTCTTACTATGCTTCTCTCTCATTCTCCTTCTCTCACCTGCTTCCAGTGAAGTCTTCTTTGAAGAGCGATTCGACGGTTTCTCTCTCTCTCTCTCTCTCTCTCTAATCCAACTGAATAACTGTTAATTTTAATAGTTCTAACTTTTTGTTGTCCTCGTTTGAGCTTCTTAAGTGTTTAGATGGTAATATGTATAGTTTTGTGGTTGATTTTGTTGAAATAGTATGGATGTAAGATGGTTGAATGAACTTGTCTACTAGATAAATTACTATTTGTTGTTTCTCTTGGTATTGATTGAGAAATGTTTGTGTTTCGATTGACTGGTACTGTTGAAATTCGATACCCACTTCCATTTAGTGAGTGAAAAATGCTTTTTATCTCAACTTGCTGGCTGTACTGATTTATTTTCTGTCTTTACTGATGGTCTGCTTAAAATATTTGTTGCTAATTTGTCAATATTTACTTGTAGATGATTGGCAAGACAGATGGGTAAAATCCGACTGGAAGAGAAGTGAAGGAAAAGCTGGATATTTTAAGCATACTGCGGGGTCATGGTCGGGTGATCCTGACGACAAAGGTGTATCTTCAATTCCTTCTTTTTTATCTTTTTAAATTATCATTATTTCAAATGGTTAAAACGTCAAATCTAGAGGAAGTTAATGGTAACCACCTGGCCAACCTAAACCCTCAGAAAGGAGTATATATACCAAAATTTCCTATAGTATAAATCATTGGGTGAAGTTACGGTGCATGCGCAAGCACCATAGTTTTGCTCTAAATCATATTCTGTCATCTAACACTGTACAGTAATGTGTCTACTTGCCCCAGCTCTCAGCAAGTGATTTCATTATAGTTTGGTATGAGCTTATCCAATGCCTTCTCTCTTCTAGAACGGCATAGCTGGTATACATATGCACTTCTTTACTCAGCAACTTTTAGTACTTGCGCAGTTGCTCTATGTAGATTGTTTTATTACTTTATCAGTGTGGGAGATAAAAGAAAATTAATTATAATAAGATGTACAAAGCCTATACTGGAATAAAAAAGAGTATCCTCAGTCAGGAAATGTATCCAATTTGACAATACTTGACAACAAAATATCATCCCCTTCTAAATTGTACTGATGTTGTATGCTTGTTTGCAATTTATATGGTCCAGGTATCCAGACAACTACAGATGCCAGGCATTTTGCTATATCAGCTAAATTTCCCGAGTTTAGCAACAAAAACCGAACCTTAGTAGTGCAGTATTCCATAAAGTTTGAACAAGATATCGAGTGTGGCGGGGGCTACATCAAGCTTCTTTCTGGCTATGTCAACCAGAAGAAATTTGGTGGTGATACTCCCTACAGGTGTTCCTTCTTTTTTGTTTTGTCATTCGATCATGCTAATCCTGATGATATAACAGAAGTAAAATGAGGGCTTTGCCGTTACCTGCAGAGAATCTATATGGATAAATGTAAATGGTATGGAAAGTCAAGGTGGTCGATTATACATTTTCTGCTACATCAAAATGACAAATGAATATATAGGTGCAACATCTTATTTACTTGGTCCCACTTAGCATAGTAAAATTCATTGTCATAAATTACAACTAATTGGCACCAGTCAAAAAGTCATGAATTACTAAAACCAATATTAACAAAAATTGAAAAGCAGAACCAAAACATGTAATTAAATTCTTAGTTCCCTATCATTTTGTTCAAAAGTAAAAAGTACTATCCAAACCTTTGTGTTTTTATTTATTGAAGTTTAAACTCCTGTTGGCAGTTTTATGTTTGGGCCTGACTTATGCGGGACCCAGACAAAAAAACTCCATGTCATCCTCTCCTACCAGGAGCAGAACTACCCGCTGAAGAAAGACCTACAGTGTGAGAATGATAAGCTGACACATGTTTACACCTTCATACTGAGGCCAGATGCATCTTACAGTGTTTTGGTTGATAATAGAGAGAAAGACTCTGGAAGCATGTACACCGACTGGGACATTCTACCCCCTCGAAAGATTAAAGCTGTTAATGCCAAGAAGGTTATAAATTTTGGTCTATAACTTTGTTTTTATTCTTTTTAAAATGAATATCATGCAATTTTTTTTCCAAAGAACTAATGAAAGATCATGAATCTGTTCTCATTTTGCTTTATGGTTGCCTAAGGTAAATGTCCTTCCCAATTCCCTTTTAAAGTTGAATGAGGTAGAAAGAGAACCTTTCTTTTGTTTTATGTTATATTTTGTATTTTTTTCCTCTTTTGGGTGGGGGTCTTTCTCTATAAGATGAGGAATTTAGGTTAAGCCTCTCCTTTATGGGGTATTATTCATGGTTGACTTTTCCGAGGAATACAATTTAAATTGGAGGACTTGTACAGTCACCATTGATTTTTTTCCTCTTCATTTTGTAATCTACATGGCTACTAATATTTTAGAACCTGGATATTAATGATCCGCTTCAACAGTTACACTTAGTTATAATAGTTTAATTCTTATTGCAGCCAAAAGATTGGGATGACAGAGAATATATTGAGGATCCAGATGACATAAAACCAGAGGTCTGGTTCTCATTTTGTATATTAAATATATGTTTTTTTCTTTTAAAAAAAAAGTAAAGAAGAATTAAGAGTATTTCTCATATTTCTCTTCTGATTCTTCAGGGATATGACTCCATTCCATCTGAGATACCAGACGCAAAGGCTAAAATGGTACATCAAGTTCCTTTATTTTGTTAATTGGACCAGATATGCCCACATTTGTTGGCATTTATACTTGTCCTATAAAATATTAAAATATATCATATATTACTGCAAAAACAAGATGCCGTAACCCCCTAGCAGAAAATGATATCCTCAACATCTGTGTTGCATGTAGTCTGAAATGCTGTTCGTTCCTCAAATTTTACCTCAACAAAAAGTAAAGAAGATAACAAGAATAATTAGGAGAGCAGTACATTTGTTATTATCCATTTTTCTAGCGGGGTATGCTAGATTCTTTTGTTTTCCAGAGTATTTATGAGGTTATAATTTGTAAAATCTGTACTTAAAAAGTTACTCCATTTATCTAAATAATTATTTATTTTATTAGCCTGATACATGGGATGAAGATGAAGATGGCATATGGAGGCCTCCTAAGGTGCCTAATCCCGCATACAAAGGACCATGGAAGCGCAAGGTTGGTTTCCTATATGCAGAATGTTTTATTTTCTCTTTCTGTTTTTCCTAGTACTAGTAAGCGTGTCCGTGCACGGCAATGGGAGAATGTTATGTAAAGAAAATTTTGAAGAGGGATATTTTGTTTGATGTTTTTGGAAGGAATGGTAGTTTATAAAATTTCCCAAATAGAAAGGAGGCGAGAGAGAATTAATTTTTTCTTGTTTTGTACGCGAGCTACAGATCAAAGTATAAGGGAATTGAAAGTCTAAAATTGAGCGGTTGTGATCGAAAGAAGTGAAAATCTCACGCTCTGTATTGATCTGAGAGGTGAATAGAGGTTTGGAGTCAAAAACTCCAATCTCCTTTTATTAGTAGTAAGGATATATGTTTTATAAAGTTTCTTGTGCATTCAACATGCAGAAAATTAAGAATCCTAACTACAAGGGTAAATGGAAGATCCCATGGATTGATAATCCAGGTGAGTTTCGTGATGTTATACAGACAGGTTTTATTTCTGTATATTGTTTAGTGACAATAGTCACTGAATAATAGTTTATATTAATGTTTGTGAAATTCTTTGATTTTGACAGAGTTTGAAGATGATCCAGATCTCTATGTGTTAAAACCTTTGAGATACATTGGAATTGAAGTATGGCAGGTGAATACACTAATTCAAAACATACTCCAGACGCATATAGATATTTTATCATGTTAATTTCATAACTAGGAGATTTATTGTAAATTAACACCTTCTAACTATAGGTGAAGGCTGGTTCAGTTTTTGACAACATTCTGATATGTGACGATCCAGACTATGCTAAACATGTTGCAGAAGAAACTTGGGGTGCTAACAAGGAGGTAAATGTGAAATTGGACATTTACCCTTTTCTCTGAAATTGAAATGTTGCTCATGTTACAAGATCTTTTACTTCCTACTATTCTCTTATTTTTGTTCATATAATAGGCTGAGAAGGAAGCATTTGAAGAAGCTGAAAAGAAGAGAAAAACTAGGGAAGATGAGGTTAGAATATCCTACAAATTATCTCTTTAATTTTTTGAGTGAAATTTAGTTTCTCAAGTGAACTATTGTTCCCCATTATCTTCTTTTTTGTATTAAATAAAATTATATTAAGTGTATGCTTATGAATAAAAGATCTTTACTAAATCTTAATTTGTCATTTATATTCCCCAGTATTAGAGGTAGTCTGACTTAGTAGGTTTGCATATCAAAGTCAGGCTATGACCTACTGGATCTTTTTTTTTCCTCTTCTTTCCCCCTGAGCTGGTGTTTTGCATTTATTTACATAATGGGTCTAAAGTGACCTAGCCATTGACATTCCAGCAGAAAACCTCACAACAGGACTGGAAGATCTTAATTTAATGAAAAGGCTCTGGTCTTCCTCTCTTAGCTGGTTTCAGACCTTCCTCTTCTACAAGAATAGCATTGCATTAGTTATCTGAGTTGCGGATATTTAATATTTTAAGATGGCTACAAGCTTATGTACCACCATGCTATAGCTTTTGGGTTTCATGATCTCTAAATAAAAAGATTTGTGTATGACTATAGGAAGCAAGAAGGGCACGAGAAGAAGGAGAGAGGCGGAGAAGAGAGAGGGGGCACGATCGTAATCGTGACCGCCACAACGATAGACGCAGAAGGGTACATATTTTTTTTCATTTGTTTCAATAAATACAGACATGTCTCTTTTTCGTTGTTTGTTAAATAATAATGGTCTATCAAAACTGCCAAAAATGCCCCTTCTCTCACTTGATTCATGATGGGATGATGATGGTCTATCACCATTTATTTGAAGTAAGCTTTATTGCTTAGAGATGAATCTCTCAGGTGGGAGATGAGGATCTTTTGGAAATTCTATTTTGGGAAACTTTATAATTGTCTGTTGAAGTGAGATATTTTTAATTCAACAAAGAAAGTGAACTGATTTGTGAAATGGGTTTTTGTGTGCAGCGCCCTCACAGGGATTATATGGATGACTACCATGTAAGTTCATAGCACAGAACATTCTTGTTTGTTTGCACTGTTTGTTGAAATTTAAATGAAATCAAATTTATATATTCTAATTTTAATTCACAGGACGAACTTTGAGGCACAAGAATTGGAGTTGCTTAAAAGAGCATTGTGTGCAGTCATTGTGTTTGAAGTTCAGTTCTATCCTTTTATATTGTAATTGGGAGGAAATAAAACATGTAACCACAAACATTTTTTGGTAGTTGGAATTTTCTGTGGTAGTTAAGGGAGAAGTATAATCAATCATGTCTGCACTGAGTTGGACTAGATCTGGTTTGATGGAAACAGGTGTATCAGTTCACGTTACTAATGGCATTTTGTCACAATATAAACTTGAGATTGTTGTTTTCCAGTCAATAGTTGTAATTTAATAATTTAAGTGTCATTTGATATTTTATTAAAGATTATTAAATTTCCGGATGTGCAAATTTTGAAAATTTGGATAAATGATATATATAACTTGTATGACTTGGCATTATTCTTTTATGTGTATGATATATACATTACAGTTATAGTTCACATTTCAAATGTGATTTTAGAAATATAAATATTATTTATGATTCAAAATAGTTTATTTCATCCATTTCCAATGCAATTTCACCTTACAATTATTCAACATACGTATAAGTTTCAGCTCGAGTTGTATCAGTATTCAATTAAGATATCAGGATTTCAATTTAATTTTACTGCTATTCATATAAGCTCGAAGAAGTATTTAGTTTAGGTTATCAAAGTGCGATGGGGAATTATTAGCACAAGTTGTTTAAATGTGCCACATTAGTTTCGTTAGTTTTTACAATTTGTTGCAAGTGGTATGAGCATTTTCATCTCTTTAACTGTCTAAAAGAACAAAAAAAAATTCTCTTTACTAAAAATTGCAATGTCAATGAATTCTAATAGCAAGATGAATACATTGTAAATTAATGTGAAAAATAATTGTTAAATAATTTATATGACAGTAAACTCAAATTTTCTATAACTACAGAGACGGAATGCTCTCAAGTTACTTACATTTCTTTTTATTTACTTTTGTAAATTATTGAACAAGCATTCCAAAAACTTTTTAATTTTGTAATTCATGAATGTACACAATTTTTTCCCAACGCAATTGATTTAAAGCCAGAAAGACAACTAAAACTTACAGAATTATATAAATCAAAATATTTCGCCAGAATTGTTAACTACAGAATGTTTTTCCTTTTTTGAACACTATACTCGTGCAACTCTCAAAGGAAGCTCTTCTTCCATTTGCAAACTCCTAGAATTTCTACTAGCCACTAACCCAACCGACTCCTCGACCGGCTCTATCTCAATAAAGCCTAACTCAATCTTCCCACTTGTCTTCAAACTCCATACAAAAAGCAGCACAATCCAACCAAGTATACAAACAGCCCAATAATTGTTCATGCCATGAATCAACCCCCAAGCAATAGCATATC
The DNA here is from genome assembly GCA_964058865.1 of Eleocharis quinqueflora. Classification (NCBI taxonomy): domain Eukaryota; kingdom Viridiplantae; phylum Streptophyta; class Magnoliopsida; order Poales; family Cyperaceae; genus Eleocharis; species Eleocharis quinqueflora. Next base: position 15,315 of record CAXKVX010001976.1, on the reverse strand, counting down.
CCACAATTATCCCTGACAAGTGTCCAATAAAGCTTGCTTGGGGCACCATTATCGAGGTAAATATTAACGACTCAAATGGGGCAAAACTAATTGGCAAAGAAAGAACTCCAAATAGGTTCAACTTTGACGACGGTTGTTTTGCCGCCAAAATGGTCATCCAGCCAAAAACAACACATGAATAACCTACAGCAGTGACTCGCTTAAAATGCTCAAGCTTGAATTTCTGAATCAGCAAATGGTAAAATCCAATGACTAAAAGACCTGACAAAACTATCAAGACAAGGGTGTATTGTAGATAGAACTCCACACCAAGGCCAATGCTCTTTAGCTGTTCTATTATACCGAGGCTCCATAAGGCGCTCATGTTGAAAACTAAATGGAGTATGCTAATGTGGGAGAAACTGGAGGTAATTATTCTCCAATACTGACCATCCATTATATTATCATAGCTTAATCCCACATCACCATAACCTATGTTCTTTTTCTGAATATAATACCATATCAACGAGCATATGGCAATTATTGTGCTACTGGCAGGTTTTTCCACAATTTCATAAATCAACGGCTTCCCCATGATTGCTTGTCAATTCAACAAAATCTTGATTGTAATTATGAATATTTAAGAGGCCTGGATTGTGCTCTGAAAAGCCACCAGTTGAGAATCCTACATGTAACGAATGTCCGTTATTAGGAAATTATATGTTAAAAAAATGTGAAAAAGATGCAATTTCACTTAAAAGAAGATGCCAATGAAGAAAAAAAGGTAGTTCATAGCAGTACCAAACAAAACTGGTAATGCTAAGGGTCGTGGTACAGCACTGATACAATGCCAGGTCCGGATCTTCTACCGCGCAGAACACAGTGGACGGTCCGGATTCGTTGTGCTGAGCGGTACGACCGTCCCAAATTTGATTCAGGGGGGTTGGGTTTTATAAGTTTGGTCAGCACGAATCTCAAAGCAGATCGAACGGTTCCAAACTTATGCGTGGCTTGTACCGCGCGGCAGAAGATCTGGATTCTAGTTCTACAATGCCAGGTCTTGAATATTATAAAAACAAATTAGCAAAAGATTGAGGAACAAGATCTGGCTGGTACAATCAAGAACGGCTTTTGTACAAATACACAGCACTTTAATATTTTTATTCGTCCTATATTGAAATATGGTAGTTAAACTCTTGTTACAGTACTTTCATTTTAACCAATTTGAATGTTTCAGGCAATTAATCAAACAACACAAACATTGAAAAACCTAAGTTTAGCTTGAAACAATTCATCTCCAGAAATTTGGTAAGACAGTATAGCAGCACCAAAATCATGTAGTCCCAAGTACAAGTTTTCAGAATTTAGCAAATTTAGCAATGGAACTGAACTCAAATCAAGTATTTTACCAGAAACCATGGATAAACAGCATTGTTGCTAGTTTAATCAGAGTGGTTTACAATATAAGCTAAATTCCAAAGCACCGCGACCTAAATTGAAGGAAACAACAACCAGCATATCTTGATTGCAATTAGACAACTCTGCTAACGAACCTTTGATCAGGAATTCACCTTGCAGGAGGAAAGGAACCTCGTTCCCTAGATCTCTCCGCTTCAAAAACGATCGCAAAGAGAATCTATTGCGGAGTTTTCTCTCTGGATTCAGATCCGAAAGCTCCTACGACCCAGTAATTGTCTGATAGGAATCCGAATCCCTGCGCCTTCAAATTATTTTTCTCACTTTCACGCTTCAAACCGACAAAACTGTTGCTTTTCTCGTTATTTATCGGCTATTTCCTTTTTCAATCCTAAATAACCTTCCGCAGAAAGAAAAGAATTTTCTGGTAAAATGCCGAATGTCTGAATCAAAATATTTAGGTTTGCCTCGTCTTTAGTTGCTCGATTCAATACTCAATAGGATCGTTTTATCTGTCTGATCTGGACCGTCCATTTAAGATCAGAGGACCATTATTTTGTAGAATTTTTACTAAATCGAACTGTCTAATTTTATTAGACGGTCTAGATTAATCTGTGTATATGTACATATGACTTGAGAGGAATCATCTGGATCTCGTTTCAGGTAACACCATCTATTGTTTGTTTTGGTTATCATGAAAAAGGCCCAGTAACGAGGCCCATGGGCTAAAAGTGTATCCAGATTGGTTCAGTGTGTTAATTTATGGAGGAACTGTATTCTCGAAACGATATTCTCTGCTGATTTTTTTCAGCTCTCTGCTAAACTTAAACTGTACCATCAGATTAAATATCAATGCTCGATCATTATATAATTCAAAGAAAATTTCTTACGTTATTAATATGAATCATTAATCTTCAATCTAATAATTCAGAACAAAAGTTCTCCTCTCTCTTAAACAAAAAAATACACAGAATTTCGTTTCATGGTTTAATAGAGCCCATAGGTTAAAAGTGATGAGACCCACCAATTTATTTTAATTATTATTTTGGGATTTTCGGCTTTTAGATAGGTGTTGGCTAGGTCAAATGATCAATCGTGCATTCATGCATCAGTTTTGATTTTATTTATTTTTGTTTTATTTCTCTTTTTTGTCCTTCTATTATTGGATCCATTGGGAGTAAAATGGGGGTCAAACCCAATTTTTTTCCTTACTAAAAATATTGCAATGTATTTTATGAAGGTGGAACTCCACTGGGTCATGATACAGTTACAAGTTTTTGCTTAGGTGATCACACAGTTTGCAATCTTGTTCAACTTAAAATTGGGAAAAACTTGGTACTCCGAAGTTGGATACATGATACTCTCAACTACTTCGTACTATTCAGATACATTAAGATTCACATTCTACGCTAAAGATCTGATGATCTGAAGTGATTAGAAGTAGTCAGTGTATCTATCTCCGAGTATCCAAATTTTTCCTCATAAAATTTTGAAATCTTCACTCTGGTGATGTCTACTATCTTTTTGCATAGAACATCCCAGATTTATGCAATATTAATACTAACTTCCCTCCGAGAATTATAAAAACCGAAGACTACCGATTCAGCTCTGTTGATTCTCGACTTGATGGTAATAGCCTCTAACACTGAAAGTTCAGGTACATGTGAATGTGACATATCCAAAAGGGGGGGAAGAAAACTTATAGGGTAATTCAATGGGTCTGAATTAGGTTGTTGCTGGACTTGTATGTATCCTTAATAGCAGCTGCAACAATTAATTTTTGGCAAAATTATGAGATTAAGTACTGTGGAAAATGTTCTATTAGGCTTTTAAGGGACAAGTTTTCAGTTTTGACAACAACAGTATAATGTCTGTGCCTTGTTTGCTCTGCTGTATCCTTTCAATCCATAAAGTTAAGCGTATGAATCTTTATGGGCATGAATCATAGAAGCAATAATCTATACTACTGCATAAGTAGGGAGGAGAATCATACAAAAACCAAAAGAAAATTCTATACTCATATGTAAGAAATGAATACAATAGCATCTGTAGGTCTCCAGAACAGAAAAAAAAAAGAAAAAAAATGTAAATAAAAAGAAAAGCACAAAAATATATGCAAAAAATGAAGCAAAGACATAAGAATATGTAATCCTCTAGCACTAAGTGCCTACTAATCACGATTATCCATCCATAGCTTAACCTCAAGGAAAATGCATGCTAATCCCCAAACTGCTAGGAAGATGCCGTAACCCACGCTCCATCCGGTTGATTCGCTCGCTATATCCAATCCTAAGAAGATGTTTATCATGCCCAAGATCACAGCCGCACGGCCGATGTTGTGGTGGTACCAATTCCAGTATCTCCTGATCTTAGATGTCTTTATGGGTCTGATGAAGAATGCCTTGACCTATAATCAAGGAATGTGATAAAAGGAAAGTTTAGTTCCTGTAAAACGTATTTGTTGAACTTCAAGAATTGCTTTTGAAATATGTTCCAGTTGTGATGGTTGTCTATTTATATTTTACTTTATTACATCTTTGGAATTTGATGCAGGAACTTAAAAACTTTCTCTAGCATCAAATTATTAGGACCAGTACTATTTCATTTAGAAAAAAAAGTACCTGAAGAGCTCCAAAGACAAGGATGACGATCCCAATGGCCTTGTGGACATCAATGTTGTTCAATCCATCATCCTCGAGGTTAAATCCGATAATTATTCCAACTAGGCCGATTACAAATCCGATTCCTTGGATGGAGATGTGCGCATAGAACCAGAAGGGGTCATATTTTTTGAAATATCTTGCCATCATGATTCCTATGGGCATGAGTATGCCCCAGCCCAGTCCTGCCAGCAAACCGTGCCACCTGGCCTTGTTGAACGATGATCCACCACTTGCTCCAGAAATCGAACCTTTTGGCATGAAAAATAAGATGGTCAATGAAAAAGTACTTTATTCTGATTTCTAAGCTATTTGCTTCTGATTTTTGTTTTCTATTAGTTTCCCATATTTTTTCTCCGCATCAACCAAACCAGTTGCTCTAGCAACAATATAACTTGACACCATTGCTCACACTTTGGTAAAATTGTTCTAACCCCAAAGATGGATGAAAACTTTTACGGATTAACTTGTGAATTGGGGGTGAAGATATTTGAAATCGAAGTTTGCTTCTCCGGATCTTATACCGTGTATAACTATCAATTAATTGCTATTTGAAATATGAGGTGCATTATTTCCAACAACTACGTACCTGCTGCATAGTTGATAGAAGACGATGCCTTGCTAGAATGCTCGGGCAGATAATTATTTGAGGGCAAGCTGCCTGATGGTCCAACCGCATAAATCAAATACGGCCATTGAGGTTGTACAGTATTCAACTGGAAAGCAAGATAAAGCTGTGACGATTGTGAAACAATTAGAGATGTATTTGACACCAGTGGAAGGCTTCCTTTGTCAGGTTGACAGTCGCCTGAGCTATATCCACCGAGGTAATATTGTTTAATTACCCCAGGACCACCATTGGATGACATCCAACCGGCCATGACGCTGCTCCCCTGCATATGACCCTTATCGGAGAAGCCGATTGAGATGTAGGTCCCTCTGTCAGGGGCTGATAGCACAAAACTCCATGTGTTTGGGGCAGTTTCTCCAAACTAAGAAAAGAAATTGACAGGTTAGATCATTATTAGGCGTTCTGAACTAAATTTGAAAATTGTTAAATCCTCATTAGTTGAAATTTAGAGCAGTAAACTTCTTCCCAAGCACTACCCCAGCAAGACTCCTAGGGTCCTCAAAAGAAAAACTTAGAAGAAAAAAAGAAGATCACCTCCACGGAATGATTTACTGCTGGTATTGCTTTATACTGGTGTTAAATATGGTCACAATTTTCATAGTAGCAGTATTTGATTCAGATAAATGTTTAAAACAAAATATGACAAAAAATATTGTCAGATTAAGGAAACAGAAAAAAAATTACCCTGAGGATGAACTTTTGTGAGCTCCATCCATTGGTGCAATTCAATGAACTGGTTTTAAATGGAATCAGATCAGTGACAGCGGTAGGAAGAGTCGAATTACATGAGTCTGACTGCGCGCTCACATACGTAGAAGAAAACCCCAAAAGAACTCCAATAAGGAGCAATGATAAACAAAAAATGATATCTATGTTCATCTCTCTCTTTTTCTGTATACTGTATATATTGCTCTGAAGTCTAAATCTCTTTATGCTTTTGTGGTCTTTTGCTGGAAAAAAATTGTAGATAGGTAAACTCCTGAGGAAGTCCTTTAAGAGATCTAAAAGGGAATACTTGTTGAACTATTGCTTTCAAAATAATGGGGACTCAGTTTTATACACAAGTATATGAAGGTTCTGAGAAGATGTTAAATTACTAGGGAAGGTGATGACTAATGAAGTAGGAGATTTGCCTACCAATAAAAAACAAATAAAAACAAAAGAAAAAGAAAATATAGAAAGGGTGTATGCGCGCTTTTAGTTTTTGTATATTCTTTACTTAATATATATCAGTTACATCAGGTGCAAATTCAATTCAGGATATTTTCTACGACGGTTCAAATTTTAATGTTTTTTCAGGATAGTTCAAAATGATGTATATTTTTATTTTCTTAATTGTAAGTATATTTTTCAGAAAAAGTTTCAATTGTATGATAAATTTTGAAAACAAATTTCAGTATGATTCAGCTGACTCGAATGAGATCTTAGTGGCTCCGTCACCGCTTGATATTATAATCAATTATCGAGACAAAGTTGTTGGACAAGCTGGACGTTAGATACATCCATGAGTGCACTATTTGATTGTGTACTCATGATTTAAATAATTGAATCATTAAATCACGTTCTCTCTTCTTAAATTGCATGGCGAGAGAAAATAATAAATAATTAAATTGTAAAGAAAGAGTGTTATTTAATGATCTAATAGTTTAAATCAGAGTTAGAGTTAGATACACTCATGAATGCACCATTTGCTAGTGAACTCATAATTTAACCATTGGATCGATGAATTGTACTATTTTTCTTCTTATATCGCACGAAGAGAGAAATAAAAGATAAAAAAAATTAAATTATAAGTAAAAAGAGTGTAATTCGTTAATCAATGTTTTAAATTATTAATGTAATCAAATAATGTATTAATGGATGTATCTAATTTTAATTCTTTAAATTTTGAGAGTGCATAATCAAATGTTACTACCATTAATTTAATGTGGGGATGAGGTGGTACTGTGTTAGAACAGATCAACTAGTTTGACCTTGAATGTTTCGATCGTGTGACATCCACACGACACATAAACGACTACTCTTGCCTCTAGAATCTTTTAGCCTAGAATCATTTATATTCCAATATTAATAGTTATTATCTAAGTTATCATGATTCTTCTAATATCCAGAAGAATCGGTATCGGGTGCGGGTGAGGCTTCGGAGCGTATCGGATGCGTCACGTGGCACACTCTATTATTTTAATAGGTTTGATTGGCTAGGTGCGGCTCGGGTGCAGTTGGGTGCGGTATCGAATGCGGCTGGGTGCTCCTCGGATGCGGTTGGTTGCTTATTTATTTGTTTGTTTCTATTTTTTAAAATTTATTTGTTTATACTATTATTTTTTTTTTATTTAAATTTATTATATATAAATCGTATCCGTATCTAAGATTTTTTTTAAATTGAAGAATCACCGCATCCGCACCATATCTGATACGAAACTCTCACCAGCAGCTATGTAACATAGGTTATTATCAATTTTATATGAAATCACTTGCATCGTATATTAATATTAAATGCAAAAATAAGAACTCAGGATGAATTATATGACTCATATCATTGATTGAGTGGTTCATATGTTTGGAGATTATTTTAACTGAACTTATGGATTCACTTTGGAAATGACAATTAATGAAATTCGGTAGCGTCTTCAAAGGCTACTTCTTTAAAAAAAATCATTAGTTGACTGGTCATTTATACAAAAGAAAATACAGGAATTTGAATTTGAGTACGTAATATAAAAAATATACGTAATTATCATCAATATATATGCTTCTTGTAGATCCATAGAAATACAATTATTAAATTTGGCCATGTCAATCTTTTTATCTGAACATATAATTAATTGTCATAAAATTTGGCAATTTGATGGGAATTAATATGCGTATATATAGAGAGAGTGAGAGTTGTGCTACTATACTTTGCAAAGTGTAGCAAAGCGCGAGATTTGCGATTGTGGAACCATTGGATCTTTGATCATTTTGGCACAAATCACAAAGTGCGACCCAATGATCCATAGTCGCAAAGCGCGCGTTTTATCGCGCTTTACAAAGCAGAGTAACACAATTATATATATATACTAACGTCGGGTCCGTGCATTGCTACGGATCAATTTTTATTATAATGTTATTTTCAAGTTTAGAAGCTTTCTTACTCCAAAAATAACATTTTGTTTGGAAAGAAAATTAGTCATTTTTGTTTACAATAATAGTAGAGAATTCTATGCATATATGGTATGAGTAATTAGAATATTATGTGGCAAGAATATAAAGTTCTTTCGCTGAACGTTTTGCTTCACTATACATTATAGGATAATTTCGGACTTCTACACGATAAAGTAGAACTACTGTCGCAAATTTAATAATAAAGTTTCATCGTAAGATTGTGGTGAAATCCGAAAATTAAAAATCAAATCTGAACCGATTTCGGATCAGAACAACATAGGTGGTTAATATATATATATATATATATATATATATATATATAGAGAGAGAGAGAGAGAGAGAGAGAGAGAGAGAGATGCTATTGTGCTTTGCAAAGCACGTGCTTTGCGATTGTGAACCATTGAATCTTCAATCATTATGTTGGCATGAAGCACAAAGCGTGATCCAATTGTCCACAATCACAAAGCACGTGCTTTGCAAAGTATAATAGCATTTATATATATATATATATATGCATTTTATTCGACAATTTTTATATACATTATTCTATTCTTTTGACATACATCAAAGAGAATTGCAACACGAATGTGTGCTTGTAATTAAAATGAACGATATAAAATAATTAATTTTTAAACATTAAAACGAAATGGAGACACAAACGCAATACATTTTGAGTTTTGATGACATATATATATTTGTGTGACAACGGATATAAAAATAGACAGTATATTTCGTGATTCAAATATTTTGGCTTGCCATAGACCGCATCATACTGTGTAGCATTGCGTTGACAAATGGTTCGAATAAATGGAGATTGATCAAATTTTAACAAGCCGGATGAAGCTCATAATTGATTAAAGAGGTGTGTTTCTTTTTCTTCCATTGAAAGTCCATACATCATTTCTCAATACTCAATAGCAATCAACAGACGCAGTAGAATATGACCTTGAATGTGAATTCAGAGTCAAGACTCCGACACATAAATAAAGATGCATTGCAGTACACTTGCACATGACGAGGATTATAATATAATTAGGTATTGCTTGCTCCGGTGTGGGTTAACTTCAAAGAACATAATGACATGTGAAGAAGTCATAAAATTATTCACAAATCGCAACTTGCATATATTTATTGTTAAATTACGCGTATTCTAGATCAAGCCTTTGAGGACTTGAGGTGCATGCAACGACCATCATTATGCTGCAGAACGAGATGAGGGGTGCCATGCAGGCCAAACTGGCAATTCGAGAGACGGAGACGGATTCAGAATTTTTGTCAGGAGCAAGATCTATATTTTTTTCGGAGAAGAAAATAATACACATTTTTAAACATACATAGTTATTATTAAAAATATTTAAAAATCGTATGAATATACAAGATTATTTTGCAAAAAAATCCAAAAGGGACATCTTAGATCTGCCCCTGTTGAGAGATATCTATGAGTATACATGCACAATGCATCAAACTATCGAGATCACACACATAAACTGCTAATTGACAAAATTTGGGCAAAATTGATGGGGTGCAAATTAAATATCCCATCCCATGCAGGGAGAATCACATTTCAAAGCAACATTGTGTTCGATACCTATTTATTACATGACGGTATCACCCCTACAAGAGAAGACTATCAACTAGTTAATTTCTCTACTGCGAATTTTTTTGGCATAACTTGCAAAAAATATGATATCTGCTTGGGTGAGTTGGAATACCATGTGTCTATCATACTAGGGGGGGTCCAACTGAGAGATCTGAGAACAATGAACGAGTCCCTCATCATCAAACTAATCTGTCAATTTGTTGGCAATCAAGATAGAACCTGGATACAAATAATGAATGCAAAGTACTGTAAAGGTGAAGTAATATGGCAGGCCACAAGTACAGTCGGAGAAAGCACATTTTGGGGGGAAAATGCAAATGAAGAGGTCCCTAAAGGATGACGTTTCCTAGATCATTGGTGATGGAATTCAGGTGCCAATCTTCAATCAATCCCGGCTCTAAGGATGGGAAGGTTATAGGGTAAATGAGAAGCATTACATTGACAAAAGGGTGGCATACCTCATAAATGCAACAGGGCTAGCATGGAACAGAGATGAGACCGCACAGGTTCTCGATGAGCAAGCTGCACAACATATATATACTAACGGATGTCACACCACCGAATTGCAATCTGGGGATCCCTGATAGACCATTTTGGACTAGGTTGCCTACAAGTTACTATACTGTGAAGGAAGGGTACAAAATACTTGCAAATGAAAATCAGGTTTCCAATACATCAGAAAAATAGACTTCGAAGCTAGTTAGGGAGATATTAATATTCTGCCAAAGGTACGAACCTTCTTGTGGCGGGCATGCCATGATGCTTTGCCAACAACAAATTCCTTACATCACAGAATTGCATCATTGAATCCAATTTGTCAGAGATGCAACCAAGAGAATGAGTTCATTATGCATATGTTGTTCTTATGCCGAGATCATGAGCTACGTGGTTCGCACCAGGCACATGGATTAGGGTTGAAAACTTACCTCTCAATTTTAAAAACACATTGTTGCAGCTATTTCAAACGATTGACACAAAGCAGAAAGAACAAGTGGTGAACATCATGTGGTGTTTGTCGATGGCAAGGAATAAGGAGGTGGTATAGAGCAAGAGACTAAACTCGCTACATGTTATTAGACATGCACTTGCAATATGGCTCCCAAAGAATATGCCACCAAAAACCACACTAAGGCAGGTACGATACGAAATTGATCGTGGTTGGCTGTTAGTTATGGTGGATGGGTCATGGGTACAAAATGGTACAAAAGGTATTGCAATGGTGGCCTACAACCAATGTGTCATGATCCTACAAGCGAGTTGTAAACATGTTCAAGCCTTCGACGTATTGCAGGCATAGGCGATGGCACTGCTTGATGTTATTCGATGGGCTAAGACAATACCAACTGCAAGGTCACCACATCAAGCAGTGGTGGTATTAGGTTGCAAGATGCTCATAAAGTCGGTACAGGAGAGAATACTTGTTGAGAAATTGGAGTATTAGCCTCAGAAAATCATCATAGGCATTCTAAGGCAACAATCACATATGGCAATATATGATATAATCATGGCAATTAATTCTGCCAATGTAAAATAGGAAAGCCCAACGGCTAATAGGAGAAATTAGCCAACGGCTAATGGCTAATTTCACATTAGACTATAAATACCTTTGTATACTACTGTGTAAATCAACATTTTGATCGATACAATTATTCAATCCATTATTTCTCTACTTCTCTTCAAATTTCATCTTGGTATCAGAGCAGGACAAGTCCTGACTCCAAAAAAAAGGGGTGAAGCTAGCTGCAGACAAGAATATGCAAGCCAACAAAAACCAGGAGGCCGTCAGTCTCAGAGCACCTACATCTACAAGCCAGCAAACTGACGAGATACTAGGTGCCTATTTTTATACATCATCGAGCCATTTCAACACCAGCAAAAACCTTTGAAGTATCTGTTCTTATCAACAACATAAAAAACCAGGAAAAACCTTTGAAGTATCTGTTCTTATCAACAACATCAAAAACCAACAAAAACCATTTTAAAATTTCTATTCTTATCAGCAACCTCTATGTTCACAATGGCTCAGTCCGACAACACCGAGATCACAAACATCACCCTTAACGACAACAAAAACTACATCCCATGGTCCCGATCTGTCACCATAGGTCTCGGTGGCAAAGGAAAATTAAACTATGCCACTAGAATCAAGAAAAAACCGATACCAGCAAAGCCTACCGAACCAACACCAGAAGAACAAGCAAAAATAGAGGAATGGGAGACCACTGATCAAATGATCATGTCGTGGCTCCTTAACACGATGGAACCACAGATTGCCAATGTACTGATGTACTCAAACAATTCTCATGAAATTTGGGAAAAGGCCAGACGAAGGTATGGGCAGCAGAAAAACTTTGCCCATATTTTCTCACTCAAACAAGAAATCGCCCAAATCAAACAAACCACACAAAGCAACAATGAATTAGTCACTGAGATCATGTCGAAATGGGAAGAACTTAATGTCTATCTCCCACCAATGACAGATCCAATCGAAAGCCAAAAAAGAGCCGAATTAGACCTGATATTCACTTACCTGGGAGCCCTTGAACCAAGCTATGAACCGATCAGATCTCAAATCCTAGCATCGGCCGACATGCCAAGCTTTGACGATGTCGTATCACGGATCGAGCAAGAACAATCAAGAAGGGCTCTCATGAACCCACAGTTGACAGCCGAAGCAGACAACAAGGCGTTCAAAGCACAGCACCCAAACCCTAACCCCAGAGACTCGGTCAAAGGGGTGAGGGGGAGTACTGCCGCTGCCGACTGGTGCAGCCACTGCAATAGAGCAGGGCACATCCGAGAAGGCTTTTGGGTGCTCCACCCCCAGCTTCAGCCTAATCGTAAGGGAGAAAAGAGGAGTTGGGGCGGAGCAAAGAACAGAGGGAGATATGGCGGATCAACCAAGGGGTCGGGAACCGAAACGACACAAGGAGAAAAGGAAAGATTCGGTGGGTATACCAAGGGGTCTGCATCCGACCCGAGTGAAATAAATAAAAGTTCTAACCTCTCTGGATCATCTGTGGCAACTTCTGAACAACTGAATCAATTGCTGAGCCAACTGAACAGTTTGTTCCAGCAACAAACCTCAGGTTCTGTATTATATAATTCAAATCTTATTTATTCTGATCACCTTATACATCCTAAAATAGCAAATTTATGTCATAATACTAGTAATTGGATAGTTGATTCTGGAGCGACCGATCACATGACAAATAATCAAAATAAGTTACAAAATATTATAGCAATAAAAAACCACAACATGTAACTGTTGCAAATGGTGATAAAGTACAAATTGGTGGTATTGGTACTACAAAGCTTTTTTTCAAAAGATGTAAAGAATATTTTATATCTACCCGATTTTAATTCAAACCTACTATCTATTAGTAAAATAACACAAGATTTAATCTGCTATTTAATCTTCTCACCAAATAAAGTCATATTTCAGGACCGAGAATCCGAAAAGAAGATTGGTGAAGGTTTTTTTACAAAACGGCTTATCTTGAAGAAAACACCAATAGATGTCTTATGTCACTAGGATCTATAGAGCGTGACAAGCTGTTACATTGGAGATTTGGACATCCGTCCGATAAAATCTTAAATAAATTATTCTGTTATAGTTTAAACTCAAGTAATTGTGATATTTGTAAGCTTGCAAAACAAACTAGGTTACCCTTCACTTTATCTACTAGCATATCAGAAAAATGTTTTGATTTGATTCATTCAGACGTTTGGGGACCTGCTCCTATTAACTCTTATAACAACTTTAGGTATTTTGTCACATTTATTGATGATTTTTCTCGTACCACTTGGATTTATCTTTTGAAGGGAAAAAATGAAGTATTTTCATGTTTTCTCAAGTTTTACAATTTTATTGAAAATCAATATAACGCAAGGATAAAAATATTTAGATCAGACAATGGAACGGAATATGTGAACAAAAATTTTGTAGAATTTTTCAAGTCAAAAGGGATTTTACATCAAACTGCGTGCATCAATACTCCTAAACATAATGGAGTGTCAGAACGAAAAAACTGTCATCTCCTCGAAGTCACTAGATCACTACTGTTTCAAAACAATGTTCCGAAAACCTACTGGTCTGAGGCAGTGCTAACAACAGCCTACATCATAAACAGATTACCAAGCCCTAGATTAAAAGATATGAGCCCTCTAGAAATTCTTATGGGAAGAAAGGTTGATCTTGACCACATTCGAGTTTTTAGGTGTACATCCTTTGTGCACACCAAAAGACATGACAAGTTGGAGAAAAACTCAGTCAAAACCATATTTCTAGGATACTCGTCGGAAAAAAAGAGATACAAGTGTTATGACCCAAAAAATCATAAACTTTATTTTTCAAGAGATGTATCATTTTTTTAAAACGAGCCCTATTATCACACAAAAGAACAAGAAACAACAACACCAACTATACCTTCGAGTTGTTTTATATTTCTTGAAGAAAGAAATCAAGAACAGGTTGAAGTTGAAGGACAAACTCAGGAAACGAATACAATCGCTTCAGGAGGAGAAAATGAGGACCAAACTCATGAAGAAGATATTCACACAAGCGAACAATCAACACAAACTCAAGAACAAACTATCGTAAGACGATCCACACGACAAACTCAGCCGCCTATCAAATTAAGGAATTATGTATCCCACCTGGTGATATATCCAATTCAAGATTACATTTCATACGATAAGGTTTCCTCAGAATATATAGCTTACTTGGGTAAGATAACTAATCAAATTGAACCAACTAGTTTTGAGCAAGCTAGTTTAGACCCAAAATGGTGTAAGGCTATGAGAGAAGAACTTCAAGCCTTAAAAAAAATGACACATGGGAACTTGTACGGTTACCAAAAGAAAAAAAAACCAGTAGGGTGCAAATGGGTGTATAAAATTAAATACAATAGTGACGGTACGATTGAAAGATATAAAGCTAGATTAGTAGCCAAAGGATATACTCAAACATACGGCATTGATTATCAAGAAACTTTTGCACCAGTAGCTAAAATGAGCACAGTTAGGATTCTATTATCAGTAGCCACCAACCTAGGATGGAACCTATTTCAAATGGATGTAAAAAATGCATTTCTTCAAGGAACGCTAGAAGAAGAAGTCTACATGACTCTCCCTCCAGGTCACAAAGATATATCAAAGTCATCACTGGTATGTAAACTCAGAAAAGCTATATATGGACTAAAACAATCTCCAAGAGCATGGTATGCCAAACTAAGCTTTTTCCTTCAAAGAATTAATTTTGTTAAGAGTTCAGCTGACCATTCTATGTTCGTTAAACATACGCAAAATTCCACCACTATCATACTGGTGTATGTGGACGACATCATCATCACTGGTAACAACAACAAAGAAATTCAAAGAATCAAACAATCATTAAAAGATGAATTTGACATTAAGGATCTTGGTCAACTATCATATTTTCTTGGAATAGAAATAACCCACTCAAGTAAAGGATTATTTCTATCTCAACGAAAATATGTCCTTGACCTGTTAAAAGAGACTGGTAAGATAGGAGCAAAACCAGCCAGCACTCCAATGGATTCCAACATTAAACTTGGACCACTAGATGGTGAACCACTATTGAACATTGGACAATATCAAAGACTAGTAGGTAAACTAATCTATCTTACAGTTACTAGACCTGATATTGCATTTGCAGTTAGTATGGTAAGCCAGTTTATGCATGCTCCTCGTACCAGCCACATGAGTGCCATTGATAGAATATTGAGGTATCTCAAGGGCACTCCAGGTCAAGGAATATGGATGAAGAAAAACCATAATAACAACGTGGTTGGTTATTCTGATGCAGATTGGGCAGGAAGCTGTGACAGAAAATCAACCACAGGATTCTTTGCATTTATAGG